>JAJONR010000075.1:0-37258 GCA_029582245.1 Solanum etuberosum
TAAAACTACCTCACATAAAATGGGACGGAGGAAGTGTGTTTTAAGATCAAATGTTTTTAAACCCCCCCCCCCCCCCCCCCCCCCGCGTTGAACCTCCAGTCCCACCAGATTTATATTTAAAATGTTGTTTACAAAGATTACATATACTAAAAGTTTTTTCATCATTCAAATAACAAAATTTCCACACATGTGATTTTAAAGTATGTTGTACCTTGGTCTTACCCGTACTTGGAACAATAGGGGGACAACTAGGTTCCAACCGGAGGATTGTCCTGACGTGGAACTTCGGTACTATTGAGGTCGGGACTAGTCGGTGTATCATCTAAATCTGCTTCTTCATCAATTTCTACTTCTTCATTTTCTTGACAATTACCATATGTCTTTCATAAACCTCTTCGGGAATCATAGGAGTATCCGAATTAATTTCTATAGGACCGGAACAAGAAAAACTAGTTTCATTCACATGCGTACATCCGTATTCATTCCAACAAGAGGAAATTTAGATTTAGAAGAACTAGAACATTTATCCTTTTATTAAACAAATTTTTTACTCCTTGTGCAATCAATGTTTTACCTCCACTTTTTTTAGAAGAATCCATGATATAAATTATAAAATACGAAATTTAATAAGAACAAATAAAATATAATAAATATAACAAGAACTTACAAAAAATAAATATAAGATTAGAGAGTAGAACGAAGGTACCAAACGTTTGTGTAAAGAACAAACGATTATAACCGAAAATTAAAAATTTGATGTCGAAACTTAAAGTTTGAAAAAGATTCTTCCTCCAAAATTCACAAAATGATTATTCAAATCTTCACAATCACAAAATAATATGATTGAAATTCGGAACTTGAAACTTGAAACTTTGAGAAAGATTGAGAATTGAGAGAAAATTAATATTTGTTATTGTAAATCTGTAATTAAAAATATAAAGAGAGGGAGTATTTATAGTTTTTACATTTTAGAAATAAAAGGGGAGTAGGGGATTTGAGGTACAAAATTTTTTACCGTTTAAAAAATGTTATCGTTGGAGACTTGTCTTCTTGGAAACAAGAAAAAAGTGTCGTTGGCCACTAACAAAAAAAAGTGCCTTAAAGGCACCGCCTTTGGCAGCTTTGCCTTTGCCCTTAGGCAGCTTTGCCTTAAAGGCATTGCCGTTGGCAGCATGTTGTTCCAGGATCTGCCACGCCGCGTAGCCCACGCGTGTCTGCTGAGGCCTATTTTTAATTAATTAAAATTAATTTACCAAGACCGGACCAGATCGGAACGGAACCGGGATGAACCGGTACCGGTATCAAATCATGATATCGTTCCGTTCCGAGTACTGCTTCACGGTATCCCATTCCATCCCGAAGACTATCAGACCGGAACAAACCGGAATGGTACAGGAACGGTACCGGAACAGACCGGAATGGTACCGGTATAACCCCGTCAGATGCCCAGTCTTATGTATATCAGTGTATACTGTTGTATACAATATGTATATAGCCCATTTTTGGACCTTTGAAACTTGAAATCTGCTTCATTTCCATCTGTTCTTCAATTTTCACGGCTGGCTGACTCAAATAAAGGAAAAATTGGGCCTTTGGCCCAACAAGGAGATGCAAAGAGAGGAGAGAAGAGTCCAAAAGAGACTCGGGACAGATTTCACATGCAACATAAAATGAGACATGTAAGAACCAATTCAATCTATTGTCAAAAAGAGAATTACCTACAATTTATGCCACTGCTAATAATCAACACACAAGTTCATATAATCATTTAAAATAGTCAAAAGAAGATACAGGGAAAGAGTTTTAGCATTTTGATAAGGAAATGGCTCAAAAATATGAAGGAATAATCATTTTAATGTTTAACTAATCATGCAACCTATTCAAGGTATGACCAAATTATACTAGCACTTTCCAACATATTGGACATCAATCAGTGACCAAAAACTAACACTAAACAAACACTATTCTCCATTAAAATTGGAAACAAATATACACCATTCGAAAGAACATGAAGAGACTAAGGTAGACCTCATGGAAGGAAGGCAAACAGTGACTACAATCACCTGCCACAACCCTGAATATTCTATGAAATTCACATCAACCTATTTCATAATTTCTCACTACCGTAAAGAGAGATCAGTTCATCCTAACAGAAGCAACGCATAACACATATTAGACATGAATGAACAAACTCTTCCATGCTTAAGTTAAGACACTGATTACAGTTTACAGACATAAAACAAAGGGTTTAAGCTTTCATTAAATACTCATTCATCCATGTAAAGCAAGCTCATCTTTCATATACTTGAACTACTACCTGAAACGATGACTTATTCATGAAGCATATAAGCTGACCACATAACCTTAAACATTTATGAAAGAGACACATTCCAAACAGTCTATAGGGAACAAAGATCACAATATCATGCTTTGAGACCGAGAGAAAACAAAAGAATGAACAAATAAGGACAGCACTCACGTATGTAGAAGAAAAACATAGTTCAGATTTACCTATGACATGATATTAGGCTAATATTTGTAGAAATCTGGAACTATGAATCAAAAAGAGAAACAACCAAGACCAAGACTACATAGAAGACAAAACACACCATAAACAATTCGAACTGTACACTGGTATACTCAAAATTGAAACCCAAATGAATATTAGACCATTCCGAGCAGAATAAGACAGAAATTTAGCTATCTTTTAGAACAAGATGAAGCCACATCGAAACCAAGAAACTAATCCAGAAGTATTTCACCATTTCACATACAGCAGCTCATCATTCTCGATTCGAAATAAGCGAAGGAAAGGCAAAAGAGTAAAGAAAAATGTACCTCTTTCGGAGATCACCACCACAGGAGAGCTTCGAGAATTCCGAAGAATCCCAGCAAGAACGAACAAGAAGGAAGAATGAAAATCTATTCTAAGTGAATTCGTTGTATTTTTCGTCACTATGGGAGACTATGCTTTGAATATCAATCCTTTTTAAACTTTTCCTTCATTTTTTGCCAACCTCTTTCCCAACCTACACTAAAGAAGATGAGATCTTAAACAAAGGGGAATTAGGGTCGACCTTTTTTTTTGGGGAAAAAAGGGATGAAAATTCGATAAGAATTAGGGTAAATTAAATTTTGAATTCAAACCTGTTCTCTTTTGGATCAGGAAAAGCTGATCCTTCATCAATTTTCAGTAGCTTCCAACGGATTTTAAGGATTTGGAGGCCAAGGCAAGCAAAGTAAACGACTAAAGCGGCTAGTTAGTTCTCGAGGAAAGCTGAAAAAGGGGTGAGGCAGAGCTCTGAGGTGTATTGCTCTATTCTTGCCATTTTGGGAAGAAGAAGGCGACGTTCGCTTACTGGTCACGTACACGCTGTGAATTCACCGTTTGAACCTCGGGGTTGAACGGATATTGTTGTTGATTGTTGACACCGTTTCTTTCCGTGTTCACGCCGTTGTGTTACTGACTTGGAATGTCGTTGCTGTTGATGAAGGTTAGAAGTCTGTGAATTCTCGATGTCGTGTTTGATCGATGTGTATTGTCTTGTTGCTGTCTATGTATGTTAACGCTTGAGAGGGATTAACGTTCGAGAAAGAAAAGGGGGTTGGGTCGGGTTATTTGTTGCTGATGGGCCTTTTGTTATTAAGAAAATTGGGCTGCTGATTTGAGAAACTAAAAGACCCAAAATAGTCTCAAAATTGAGTTAAAGATAGGGTATGGAAGTGGCTAAAATTGTATAAAGAACTAGCCAAGTGAATTAATAATCTAGTCAAAATAAAGCTCAAAACGTAACCAAATTGAATTGATTAGTGAATTCGGCCAAAATTTAAATAAGATGAACTTATATAAATCAATAAAGGAGCTTCTTAATTCTAAAAAAATGAAATAATTAACTTAATTACAAACTAATTAACTCAAAATTATAATCTTAATTTAAACTAAATAAAATTAATAAAGTATTTAATCTAAAAATGTAAAAAAAAATTGGAATGATTTTCAAATATTTATAAAATATATTAATTATATAAAAAATATATTTATTATTTAAAATTATAAAAGCGATTAAAATTACTTCAAAACTTGAAAAATATTTTGAACTTAATAAAAATTAATTACCTCAAATTATTCGGGATTTAAGAAGCTCGATGATTAATCCGTATCGTGGAGGGTAAAAATTGGGTATCATTACAGGCCTACCCCTAGAGCGTGATATTGACTTTCCTATCGATCTTGAGTCGGGTACTCGGCCTATTTCCATTCTGCCATATCGAATTGCTTCTGCAGAGCTCAAGGAGCTTAGTTTTCAGCTTTGAGACCTCTCGGTAAGGGGTTCATCAGGCCTCTTGTGTCGCCTTGGAGTGCTCCTATTTTGTTTGAATAATAAGGATGGCACAATGCGCATGTGTATTGACTATAGGCAGTTGAATAAGGTGATGGTGAAGAACCTCTACCCCATGCCTAGGACTGATGATCTATTTGACCAGCTTCAGGGTGCTCCAGTGTTTTCAAAGATTGATTTGAGGTCTGGTTACCATCAGTTTAGGATTAGGGCAGTGGACATCCCCAAGACCGCATTTAGGACTCGATATGGCCACTTTGAGTTCCTAGTGATGTCTTTTGGGTTGACTAATTCCCATGTCGCCTTCATGGACTTGATGGCACGGGTGTTTAGGTTGTATCTTTATTTGTTCATCATTGTGTTCATAGATGATATTCAGGTATACTCGCGGAGTAGGAGTGATCATGAGCAGCATTTGGGGATTGTGCTCCAGACTGTGAGAGATCAACGGCTTTATCCCAAGTTCTCAAAGTGTGAGTTTTGGCTTTAGTTTGTAGTATTCTTGGGGCACGTGGTGTCCAAAGATGGTATCATGGTATATCCGGCGAAGATTAAGGCTATTCGTGGTTTGGCTAGGCCCACTTCGGTGACATCGGTTTAAAGGTTTATCGGTTTGGCATGCTACTACAAGCGGTTTGTAGAGGGATTCTCCACTATTGCAGCACCTTTGACCCGGTTGACCCACCTTGATGTTCTTTTTGAGTGGTCTGAGGAGTGTGAGTTGAGCTTTCGGAAGCTCAAGGAGTTGCTGACTACTGCCCCTATATTGACTCTTCAGGTTGAAGGCGAGGGCTTCACGGTCTATTGTTACGCGTCCGGTGTCAGTTTGGCTTGTGTATTGATGCATCAGGGCCAGGTTATTGCTTATGAATCGAGGCAGCTTAGGCTACATGAGCGCAACTACCCCACTCATGAATTGGAGTTGGTGGCGGTAGTTTTTGCGCTTAAGATTTGGAGGCACTACATGTATTAAGTTCGTTGGGAGATCTACACAGATCACTGGAGCCTTCAGTAAATCATGAGCCAGAGGGATCTTAATTCGAGGCAGCATCGCTGGATTGAGCTTCTAAAGGGCTATGACCTCTATATTCTCTACCATCCAGGAAAGGCGAATGTAGTAGCAGACGCCTTGAGTCAGAAGGTAGTTAGTATGGGAAGTCTAGCCTTCCTATCTATGGTGAATCGACCTTTAGCATTGGACATCCAATCCTTAGCTAATCAGCTGGTTCGGTTGGATATTACAGATTTTAGGCGTGTTCTAGCCTATACGGGAGTTCAGTCCTCTCTTCGTGATCAGATCCATAGCCATCAGTTTGAGGATGATCCCTTGGTGGCACTTCGAGATCGTGTGTTAGCAAGTGATTTCGGTCAGGTTACCTTGAATTCAGATGGGGTTTTGAGGTTTTTAGGTTGTATTTGTGTTCCGAGAGTTGGGGGTTTAATTTAGTTGATACTTTAGGAGGCCCATGATTCTAGATATCTTATCCATCCGGGCACCGCAAAGATGTACCATGACTTGATGCAGCATTACTGGTGGAGTGGTATGAGGAGAGATATTGCAAACTATGTATCTCGCTGCCTTACTTGCCAGTAGGTGAAGGCCGAGCATTTGAGACCTGCTGGTGAGTTTCATAAATTACCCATTCCGGAGTAGAAGTAGGATCGCATCACCATGGACTTTGTGGTAGGTTTGCGACTTCTAGAGGTGTTGATAGCATTTGGGTCATCGTTCATCGACTTACTCCCTGTTCAGTCTTCATTTAGCGCCAAAAGGTTAGCCCATATCTACATTCATGAAGGGTTCGTCTTCATGGTGTGCCGGTTTCTATTATATCAGATCGGGGTGCTCAGTTCACTTCTAGCTTCTGGAAGACTTTTCAGGATGAGTTGGGTTCTCGTGTTGAGCTTAGCACAGCCTTCCACCCACATAATGATGGTCAGTCAGAGCATACTATTCAAGTTCTTGAGGACATATTTCGGGCTTGTGTATTAGAGTATGAAGATCAGTAGGACCAGTTCTTTCCTTTGGCGGAGTTTGGTTACAACAATAGCTACCATTCTAGCATTCAGATTTCCACGTTTGAGGCCTTATATGGTAGGCATTGTCGCTCTCCAGTTGGTTGTTTGATACTATCGAGCCTAGACCGTGTGGCACAGACTTTATTCAGGAGGTTTTAGAGTAGGTGAGGGCGATTCAGGATAGGATTCAGACAACTTAGAGTAGGCACCAGAGTTATGCAAATCGTATGGAGCGACCTTTGAGATTCTGAGTTGGTGATAGAATTTTTCTCCGTGTGTCGCCCATGAAGGGCGTGATGAGATTTTAGAGGCGGGACAAACTTATCCCCAGGGATATTAGGCCTTTGAAGATCCTCCGGATGGTTAGGAAGGTTGCATATGAGTTAGCTTTACCTCCGATGTTCGCAGCTATCCACCTATTCTTTCATGTCTCGATGCTGCGTTGGTATGTTCCAGATGAGTCTCATGTACAGTATGATGCAGTAAAGTTGGATGATATCTTGACCTTTATGGAGGAGCCAGTTTCTACTCTTGCCATGATGTGCGGCGGTTGTGCTCGAGAGAAATTCATGTGGTTAAGGTCCGTTGGAGGCATCGTCTAGTTGAGTAGGCTACTGATACGTCCAAACTTACATTTCAATTAAGAAGTGCAAACGGTCGATGTTAATTTATAGAACTCAACGTGAGCTGAGGTCGATCCCACAGAGAATTTACTTACAGAAATAATTTCAGTGACACCCTTATTTCATTGTTGTCAATATTTCCCACAAAAAGTAATTGTAAAATGTAAGAATGGGTTTAGTTGTGATTTTCAAGTAACCAATGTTTAGTGCAATTGTTTAAGTTAACACAAGTAACAGGATCTTAATTTCAAAGTTGTGATAATTGATGAATGAAACCAGGGTTGTGTTCCCCATGACTTGACTTTTCGTTCAGAATTGTGAGCAAGTATTTGTTGATTGTTAATATTACAAGTTACCAGCGAGCTAAGTGCATCCAACACTTCTCAATCTTGTTAGATAACTTTCACACTAATCCTCTCAGCCTTAAAGTGTTGACTATTTTTACCCTCGCATGTTTGGTGTCAAAATTCTCTTCTCTCGAGCTCGAATTTTCACTCCAAACCAATAGATGGATTCTCTTTTTTCCTAACTACCACCTTTCTCTCAAACTACATGGTAGATATTGGAGAGTTCTAATGCGTGCACTTATTAGAAAGAATAGATAATGAAAGTAAGAATCACGTTTTGCAACAATGATTGTACTTTACTTGTTCATTGAATTCGTAACTAAGTTATCATCATGGATCCCACAACCCTAGTTGTGGTGTTTAGCCACTCATGTTTTCAAGAAAACAAGCAATAGTTGTTATTGAATTCATAAAAGTAATCACTTACAATGATTGCGTGTTCAAAGAAAACTTGAGAATTCAAACACTTAATCACAATCTTTAAATCTTGATCCGATGTTAATCGATAAAACCAAAGCTAAGAAAATATAGAAAGTTTTACTTCGTTCATACAATGACGAGATGCGTTCAAAAATAAACCTAATTAATTCAAATAGTCTGTGAAATACGATTCCTACTCGAAGTAGGACTGAACTATCGCGACACTACACGATCACCATCACGGCTCGTCACGGCCCAGATCGTCTATGACACCCCTTGTCGTTTCACACTTGGACAGTGTGGGACTTTGTTCCTAAAAGCCTTCATGAGCTGAAAGACAGCTCGTCTGAGGCTAGACAACTCGTCTAGAGGTCCGTGAACTTGTGTGCAACTTTGAGTCTTCACTGGATCTTCTTGCTTTTGTCCACGGGCTTCACTGCGGCTCGTGAGCTTCACCACCCCTCGTTTAAGGTCACTTGAACTTCACCCTCTCAAAGCCTTCATAGTGGATACCTCCCACGAGCCCTCAGACGGCCCGTCAAGAGGACCACGACCCGTCTGGGTCTCCGTGGTCTTCACTTGACAATTTATTAGTTAATGTTCTTCACTGTCTCAGCTTCACAAGCCTTTAGACAGCTCGTCATTATAACCACGGCCCATCTGGGGCTCCGTGATGCTTGGTTCCACTTCACTTCCTTCACTTTTTTTTTATCTTTCACGTCCAAGTGTTTTACCTGTTCAATCATTAACAAACATATCATATCCATATAAAACTACTCAAGTTATAGCCTTAGTCCTTAGTTTTGAGCGTCACATGTGCCAATATTTGACGGTACATCAGCACCCTCAACTTAGAACCATTGCTTGTCCTCAAGCAATGAAAAAGATAAACACTCGACGCTCAGAACCCAACAAAACCTTACTAACATGCAGCAACCATCACATCCAATAATTTGTCCAAAAACATCTATTTAAAATGCAAGGATCAATGTACGACATCCCATTACTCACAATCAATCATGTTTATGCCAGTTCCAACTATCAACTAACACCATTGAACTATCAAATGCAAACACAATGCTCTCACAACAAAGAAGTCCCCCACACATGATAATTTGAGACTAACTAGTACACTTACACTCCAAAAGAACTTCTAACACTGCAAATATAAAGACCATATGCCTGCCCTTGTTTTCTATGCTTCATCTATCAAACAACTGGAATAGGATCACTATAGGACTTTCATTGGCTTGTAACGGTGGCTCATGCTAGGGAGTGGAACATATGGTCTTATAAGTGACTAACTTTCCTTGATCCTCCTAACTTCTCATTAACACACAACAAAATTCGAGCGGTTCCAACTTATCTTCTTCCAGTACATCCCGACACCTATTATTAATTTTATTCTTTCCTTTTGTTTTTCTCATTTCCTTTATATACAACCATATTTTTTTTGTACTACCATTTTCTTTGAACCTTGCACACTAAACTTGTTCAAGAAAGCATTTTGATTTCGTTCCTTCAGAATGACCAAGGATACGATATTTTACGCTCTTTAGTCTACTCGAGGTATGATCACCCTCAACTTAGGCTTTAGACTTGAGTTGTGGCATCGTTCCTTCGGAGAACCAAGGATACGATATCAATAGGGTGAGAACAAAATCAGCTCCAAGGATCAAATAGGGTTCAAAGGTTCATGATTTCATTTGGTAGTTATTTTTAGTTTTAACTGGACTTTAACAAAAATGGCCTAAGGATCACTTCCTATCCAATTGTTCTAAAAATTTAGCAAGACTACTCGGGCGAGTTCTAGCTTCTACAAATAGTGTTAGACTTCACACAAACCTCACACTCACATGGCACATGCTTACACTTTCAAATTTTTAGTCAACCGATTTATATTCCAAGCTAACAATGATCAACACATGAGTAACTAAGATGTCGCACAAAGAGCCTAACAGTTAGATTGTCAGATTAAGGACATATTTATTATTATTTCAGACACAACACAAACCTGGGATTTAGCTGCTGCTAGCAATTATCCACAACTCAAAATCAACAAAAACTTCACAATTTCAGACACAATCAAAACACACAAAATATCCAACCTACGTCCATTCTAACACTTATTGGTAGGTTACTCACCACCCCACTCAAAACAAAAAGACTTTGCCCTCAAAGTAACAAAATAAACACAAAACAAGGGTTGTGAGAAGGGGTCATACCTACGGTGCACTAAGCACCAGTAGTCGCGGTAGTGTCGGCACCCTTATGAACGGGTGCACTCTCAGATACCTGGACTGGGGCAGGCTGACTGCTATCAACCGGGTCTGGTATAGTACTACCAGAAGCGTCGGCCATCATCATTTCTTACCTCTGTTGCTCAAGTGCTACTACTTCTCTTGCCAACCTCTTAGATTCCTTCCTTGACTTCTTGATCTGTCTTCTTTCCTCTTTGGAGAGGTCTGTCTGTTGCTTCTCATCAGAACCCACATCCTTCTATTTTCTCTTGCCAGATTTTGCTTTGGGTACATCACGCTAGATGTCTTCAAGTGCCTGATTGGTGGGGGGGCTCACTGAATAGGCTCAACAAGGAGTCCAGCACAACCGGAGGGGGGATAGTGACTGGATTCTCGGCAACTTTAGCAATATCAGCTAGCATCTCAGCCAACTGTGCCTTCAACTCCTTAGCATTTATCAAACCTGCATCTTGTAATTGATTGTTTACATGGACCTTAAGACCGTCCATCCAGTTCTTTAGCAATGCAAGCTCTTGCCATATCTCATCCTTCAGCTGCTTCTCCATAGCTAACACGTCCTTTTGTACTACCTGAGGTAGTTTGAGCATAATTTGGTCTACTATGGACTGGGTCTGTCTCTTCTCTGCAACCAAAAGCTCAAAAATCACAGTAGGGATAGTAAAAAAAGTACCTCCAGACTGTGAAGATGAAGCTGGTGGTGGTGCTCCCGTAGATGGCTGTGAATATTCACCCTGTTCACTACCTCCCTCGGGTCGTGGAATCTCGACCGGCACATGCGGTACAGCTGCTAACGGGCCAACTGGCACTGCTTTTAACCTAGCAAGATGGTTAGCTACATCATTTATATTTGATGTTGTAGTGACTTTGGATGATTCTACCCACTTATCCACCAACTTATTTGGTGGAATATTTGCCTGTAAGAAAAGTTTCCCTATCAGACGAGGAAACGAAAAACCTGCTCTTTCATTTAGGGTTCTGTCCCGTATTTCCGTAGCAATGATCCGACCCACATACACTAGGTATCTGGCCATGAGGTAGGCAACCAATGATGCAAGTGATGGTGACAGTATGTTATCATTGACTGTAGGCCGAAACTAAGCACGGACTACTGCCCACCAAACCTTGGCCGGAAAAGATAGTGATTCCTTCTTAATCTGCACCTGTGCCCCTAACACCTATGATGCAACCTCTTCCTTTGTGGTAATATATCCAGCAATCCATCACATGATGTGTTCTCGCGAACTCGAATCCTCTATCTCCGTCTCACTAGTCACTGTGTAGTGCTTTCCTTCGAATAACCCCACTGAGGTTGGTGCCATGTACTCTGGTCCATGTAGCATCCTGTTGATCATGTTCTCGGAGATGTTCACGGTCTGACCCCTTACTGACACTGTTTCTAGTGGTTTCCAAGTGGTGGCGACTACTTTCTGTCCCTTCTTTGTCATTTTGGTGTTTGCAGAAAAAGTCATCAGTATTGCTACATAAGAGGTGTAGAACTCTCTGGTTAAGTAGCATGCGAACTCTACCGGTGTGTTGTTCATCCAATCAAACTGATGCATTTGGAAGAGTCTGTAGATATCTGGGAATGCTTGGATATCTGTCACTATCACTCTAGATTCGGGTATAATAGGTCGCCCGCCAAAACCTCCACCTTTTGACACTATGCCATGCTCAAAGAATTCCTCTGACCTGGGGACTGTCCACATCCAGTGAAAGCAGTCAATGATTTGTTGCCTCACTACCGGGTCAGACTCTCGCTGGTGAATATACTACACCATTGGTTCCCCAACACCGATACCAAAATTTGATACGTCCAAACTTACACTTCAATTAAGAAGTGCAAACGGTCGATGTCAATTTATAGAAATCAATATGAGCTGAGGTCGATCCCACAGAGAATTTACTAACAGAAATAATTTCACTAACACCCTTATTCAATTGTTGTCAGTATTTCCCACAAAAAATAATTATGAATTGTAAGAATGGGTTTAGTTGTGATTTTCAAGTAACCAATGTTTAGTGCAATTGTTTAAGTTAACAAAAGTAACAAGATCTTAATTTCAAAGTTGTGATAATTGATGAATGAAATCATGGTTGTGTTCCCCATGACTTGACTTTTAGTTCAAAATTGTGAGCAAGTATTTGTTGATTGTTAATATTACAAGTTACTAGCGAGCTAAGTGCATCCAACACTTCTCAGTCTTGTTAGATAACTTCCACTCTAATCCTCTCGGTCTTAAAGTGTTTTCTAGTTTTACCCTCGCATGTTTGGTGTCAAAATTCTCTTCTCTCGAGCTCAAATTTTCACTCCAAACCAGTAGATGGATTCTCTTTTTTTCCTAACTACCACCTTTCTCTCGAACAACATGGTAGATATAGGAGAGTTCTAATGCGTGCACTCATTAGAAATAATAGATAATGAAAGTAAGAATCACGTTTTGCAACATCCATCGCACTTTACTTGTTCATCGAATTCGTAACTAAGTTATCATCATGGATCTCACAACTCTAGTTGTGGTGTTTAGCCACTTATGTTTTCAAGAAAACAAGCAATATTTGTTATTGAATGTATAAAAGTAATCACTTACAATGATTGCATGTTCAAAGAAAACTTGAGAAATCAAACACTTAATCACAATCTTCAAATCTTGATCCGAGGTTAATCGATCAAACCAAAGCTAAGAAAATATAGAAAGTCATACTTTGTTCATACAATGTCGAGACGCGTTCAAAAATAAACCTAATTAATTCAAATAGTCTGTGAAAAATGAGTCCTACTCGAAGTAGGACTGAACTGTCGCGACACTACACGACCACCATCACGGCTCATCCCGGCCCAGACGGTCCGTGACACCTCTCGTCGTCCCGGCCCAGACGGTCCGTGACACCTCTCGTCGTCCCACACTTGGACAGTGTGGTACTTTTTTCCTGAAAGCCTTCATGAGTTGCAAGACGGCTTGTCTAGCACTCCGTGAACTTGTGTGCAACTTTGAGTCTTCACTGAATCTTCTTGCTTTTGTCCAAGGGCTTCACTACGAATCGTGAGCTTCACCATGCCTCGTTTAAGGTCACTTGAACTTCATCCTCTAAAAGCCTTCACACTGGATACCTCCCACGAGTCCTTAGACGGTCTGTCAAGAGGACCACGACCCGTCTGGGTCTCCGTGTTCTTCACTTGGCAATTTATCAGTTATTGTTCTTCACTGTCTCAGCTTCACGAGCCTTTAGATGGCTCGTTATTATGACCATGGCCCGTCTGGGGCTCCGTGATGCTTAGTTCTACTTCACTTCTTTCATTTTTTTTATCTTTCACATCCAAGTGTTTTACCTGTTCAATCATTAACAAACACATCATATCCAGATAAAACTACTGAAGTTATAGCCTTAGTCATTAGTTTTGAGCGTCACATGTACCAATATTTCACGGCACATCAGCTACCTGGGAGACCGAGCATGATATGCGGGAGCAGTTTCCTGGTTTGTTTGAGCCTTCAGGTAATTCGTGACTCTTAATTTCACGGACGAAAGTCCTTTTTAGTAGTGGATATTGTAATAACCTTCAGGTTATTTCTCTGTTCATGCCTCATGTTTATCATTTAGAGCTTTTCTGTAGTGGCTCCAAGTCATTTATGACTTACTGGACTAACAGTTCGGTTACCTGGTCGTTCGTTTGGTATTTATGCGAGTTTTATTATTTTGGGAGCTTTTGAACTTTGAACGGTCATTTTTTATCAGAAGTTCAGGAAGATGACCTCAGAATCCAATTCTGACGATTCCATTAGCTCTTGAAGGCTCATTTTAGGCTAGTAGCATGTTCGGCATGACTCCCGAGGTTTTCAGTGTGAGTCGGTGTGATTAGGTGTTTTAACTTTAAAGTTTAAGCCTAAGTTTGACTTTAGTCAATATTCCGAGTAAACGCACTTAGATGAGAATTCCGTCAGTGCGTTTATCTCCAGAATGTCGAGTTTAGTCTAGATTGACCCTTCGTATGTGTCCCGAGGCTTCTGAGCTAATTTCGAGCCCCTTTGTTGATTTTGACTTAAAATGGTGGTTGGGTGTGGGACTGACTTTTTATCAAGTTGACCTCGTATGGAAATTTTGACTGCTTCATTGAGTCCTGTATATCGAATTTGGTATGGTTGCATATCTCGTTTGCGTGGAAGAGGCTCCGAAAGAGTTCGGAACATCCCGTCGGAGTTTTAAGTTTCTGAAAAAAATGCTGAAATCTGGTGCATATATAGTAGAAATATCAGCTCATTTTTGAAACTTCAAAACCCCATGTCTCTCTCATTTCTTAGCCAAATGAGGTGATTCAAAGTGTGGAAGCTTTGTTTTGATGGTGGCTTCATTGTAGAGTGATGGGAAGTTATTGAGTACGCATCATTCGAGGTAAAATCGCGATAAACTAGACTAATGTAGCTTTTTTCAAGTTCTTGATTTTGGCTATATTGATTTGGTGATATCTTGCTCATTTTAGCTTGATTTTGGATGATTTAAAGTTCCACGTGTCAGAAATTATCGAGGCTACGTCGTGGAGTGTTCAATGAGTGGGGAATCCTTCGATTTTTATGAATTTTGAGTTTTACATGCTGCATGTTTTTTTTCAATTGATTAAAGTGTGATTTATTTGCATGTTGGATTTTCACTGCGTTTCGAGCCCCCAATTCTGTTCCATTTTGGAACACAAGTTTAGGATACTGTTTTAGGTATTTTGGTGGAGTCAAATCTGAAAAGTCCGGTGCGGGTCCCACGATTTCTGTTTGGACTCCAAAATTGATCTGTCTCCATTTGTTGTGATTTTGATGTCTAAACGACCTTACTAACATTGTGATCCTATATTTGATAGCATGACAGCGTTCAAAGACCATTCGGAAAGGAAAAAGTCTAGTGAAGTGATTTGGAGCGCACACGATCGGCCTAAAGGTAGGCTACGACTTCCTTTCTATCTAGATTGAGCTTGAATGTGTGAACTCATGTTGATAAGTGTGAATTAGAGGTGATGGCCTAGTATTCTTACCTCTCTTCTTAGATACCATATTTTAGGTTTGATCGGTATTATTTCGGGCATAGTACCTTGCTAGTTGGATGGTTTGGGTTTGTGCAGCTATGTGAATTACTTGAATTTACTTACTTTATGATGCATGTCCAACCTTAGCCTAGGATAGACCAGTGTTTCCTTAGATTCTCAAACTTTGTTGCTTTGCTTTGTCTCCGACGTTGTTTCAGACAAACTAGATCCTTGTAAATCGGAATAGCAGACTTGAGTCTGATAGTATGAGCCTTAGTTTAGGTAAATACATGGTTTATTATATCTTCTATCCTCTCTCTCCCTATTTTTGCGGTTCCGAGGTGTTACCGAAGGTTTATGTTATCACGACGATTGGAGATTGAGTTGTACTAGGGTGGGAGCCTTCTGTTGATACCTTTGGGTGTGACGTCCCACAGTGACTTGACTTGACATGGGATTCTCCTTGGAATTGACACACCATTGGCACTCTTGTTAGTTAGGTTATGAGTTGGCTGGTTGCAGTGATTATTTACGGTTCAAGGCCGTTATTTCCAATTCGAGGCTAACGTTTTACGGTTCGAGGTCGTTATTTCCAGCTTGAGACTTATGCCTTGGGTTCGAGGCCCAAATTCTATCACCTTGGGTTCGAGTCCCAGATTCTATCATTTTGGACTGTGGGTTCGAGGTGCGATTGACTTCATTTGGACTTAGGTTTGAGTATCTTATTCTTGTAGTCTTAGCTATTCGGTGCACCTATCGGGCTTATGGGGGTCCGTTCGGGTTATATTTTGACTTGGACACGAGTGTACCTTCTAAGCTTATGGGGTCCAGGTAGGTGTAGTTTAGCTATACTTAGATTTACTTTCGGTACGCTCGTGTGCTTCTTTTCATATCTGCTTTGACCTCTGTTTTTCTAGATTCTATATTTTCAGATAGTTTTTACCTTTCTTGCTTGGCCGGCCTGTGATGCCTACTTATTATATATTTTGGTACTCATGCTACACTTTGCATCTTTTCGTGATGCAGGTCCTAGTACCAGCTACCAGTGGTGATCGCCCGTGCCGTCTTTTGCAGCTTGTAGATATCGGAGACGAGGGTGAGCACATGGCGTTCTAGATCAGCCTGTCTCCTTCTGTACTTATGTTAGCTTGTCTTTTGCGTTTGAGACGGCTTGTTGTGGTCCACTTTTGGGACTTGTATTTATCTCGTTAGACTGCTGTGTACTCGTGACTTTCAGGTTTTGGAGGGTTCCTTTGTATATAGTTTTTGATTTGCTTCCCATTTTTGTCTTTGCTTATTGTTAGCATTATTTTTTATTTAGTTCTACCCCTGTACTCACTACTTCTTGTTCTGGGTATGGGTCGTCATACCTACTGGTGGGTTTTAGTAGGTGTTATCATGACTTGGGAAGTCGGTGTGACAAATTCGGTGCTCGATACTACTCTCAAAACAAAGCATATCAATTTTGTTCAATCACCCTTTACAGAGAAAGGAACTATTTCTTTACTGTACTTTCACTTTTCTTTACTGACGTACTATTCAGAAGAAAATCAATTATACTCTTTCTCTTTCTCACTGACAAATAGTACATATGAAATCATTTCATTCTTTCTTTGAAAAATCTTTTCAAAATATACATTTAAACGTATATTTATATATGGACTTACCTATCAAGTACAAAATCGATGTTTGAGAAATCTCATATAATAATCTCTATAAACATAACTTTTATAAACAAGTAGGGTTCATGTGATATGGAACATGAACAACAATTTAGAATTCAATATGCATAATAGAAATCAAAATCTTAATGATTAAGGAATTGGAATTCAGAATAAAAAACACAACTAAATTCGGACTTCAAGATACTACGGATAAAACTCTGAACATAACCTTTTAATGGATGAATTTAGATGTAGGGCATGAGGACGAACTTAGTCCATCACTATGACTAGCCTTACATACCTGGAAGAACAAAATTCTTGAAGAAACATGAAGAAAAATCTTAGAAGATGAACCCTAGCCTTAGTGTTTCTTGAAGTTCTTGAGCTTAGGAATTTAGGAGTGAATGAGAGGGTTTGATTATGAAAACTGATTTTCTACATGTTAAGGGTAATTTAGATGACTCCCTAAAGGTTTTTAGGACAGAAATACCCTTAAAATAAATAAAAAGAGCTGGAAGTCGGGATTTTATTTCAGGGACAGTGAGGTTTGTATTCACTCTTTAATGCGGAGCTGTTGCTAGGTTAGATTGTCTCTAGTAAATCAGTCATAACCTTTTATTCAGAACTCTGAGGCAAACTTGGTGGCGTTAGAAGGATGACTCATATACCTTTAATTTGATAGGTTATGGGCCACCTAATTTATTATATACATAGAGATATGATCATTTGAAGTTGACCTGTGTAGAATTTTATGTCAAAACTTAACCGGTAAGGAAGCTTTCAACTCAACTTTGTGCTAGGGGTTCTTGTGACCTCAATTCATCTCCAAATCCATTCCAACACTAAAGAATTGACATTTACACGTATGAGCAATTTAACAATCACTCGATATAATTTTACATGTAAATAAAGAATGGTTCGGGCTTAGCTTAGAAATTTTTAGGATTTTACAATATGTGTCCTCCATAACCTCCTTTGAACTAAACCAATCAGATTGTTGTAGTGGATAATTGTTCACCCCAACAACATCAAGAACAGTAAAAGGCAGAACTTACATACCATTATTGATCTGTTGCTAATGGGAAGATGTAGATGAATGTCATCTCATACAGAAAATTGTTCTTTCTTCTATACAATCGATTACCCAAGAAAGAATTGGTACATCGATTTGTGTACCGTCCTTCAATTGAAAATAAATAAATATAAATTAAACGATGTATCTTTTTGAATAATTCATTGAATACACCAAACTACTCTAAGCAACCTTCAAGTTATTGCAATTTCAGCCAAAATCACCTATACAAACATAAGAGAAAACAACTGATATAAAAGACCGAATAAAAATATCTTTCATTATCAAAGAAAAATCAAGTTAAGATGAATAAACTTAGTAGAAATATGACCATCTAAAAAACATGTGAATCTTTATAGATGAAACTTGTACGTATTGTTTTTTTTTAATTAAGGACACCTCTTCAAATTCTTTACTTCAATATTAAACAATAGTCTATTTAGAAGGGAAAATGTAGCTATTTTAGAAGAATTTTTTTGGTTACATTGTTTTATCAATCATAACTTTTCAAATTCTTCCGTTGTAAGATTTATGATTATGGTTAAAAACAATATCAATGTACTCATTTATCAAGAAAATAATAATTTAATTATTAAAAGGTTTAAGGACTTCAAATTCTACCATTATGTATATTAAGATATTTGTATTTAATTAAATAATTAATATAATTTTAATTTAGTAGAGAGGCAAAATGGTAATTCATCTTTCACTTTGAAGTTTCCACTTATAATAATATATGATAAGATATGATATGAGACAAGTGCATAATGAAATGAACAAAAGGAATGTAGCTTTGGAGACTTAACATTTTCAAATAACGTTGAAATAGATAATGTGTGCTGCTTATATAGGAAGAGTTGTACTACAAGAACTCAAAAACATCCTTAAAATAGTAAAAGGTGACAGGTCTTAAGCTAAATTATAGTAGAAACATAGAAGTAAAACATAATATTCAGGATGAAATAAGAAAAATTAAATATCTAAACTATCTCAATCTTCGGATAAGAATATGAGACTTGTAAACTTTTCCAGTGACAATTTTTAGTGAGTAAAAACTTGGAATCCACCATACACTTTGACCTTCGTAAACTTCTTTTCTTTTGAGTTGTAAGAAACTAGTTGTGTGTCATGATACCTTTGCATCAATATTTCTCCATCTTTCCAAATTAAGATTTCTATAAATATATCATAACGGATATTTGTTGAACCTTTAAAATGAAATCTCTAGTCCAACATTCAGCTATTCCATACTATTTCATCCGTGATATATCAACATACTAAATATGACCATTATTACATTTGCAATCCATGATTGTCACTTTCTTTGAACAAAATTGTCTGCCGCTAGTTTTGAGAGTTTTGGTCTTATGGATTGGCTGGACTTTCTATGCTCCATAATTTTGAAAATTTATCATAAGCTAAAATGACTATAGAGGGTACTTCAAGTTCCAACTTCCACAAGTTACCAGACAGACACAATAATTAAAAGTAATTTTTGAAGTCTAACTAGTCGTTAACTAATGTTAGAGGTTTTTCCTGATATTATTTCTTACACCTACTTAGTATTAAGTAATTAATAAAATTCTAACTAGTCGTTAACTAGGTTCACTCCAATGACTAGCTAAAGGCTAGTTAGAATTTCATTAATTACTAAATACTAAGTAGGGATAAGAAAAATATTAGGAAAAAAAATCTAATATTAGTTAAAGGCTAGTTGATCAAAGACCCTATTTAATCCCCATTTTTCTTTATCTAAAAAATTAATCCTATTTCATAATTTTGCTTCATCTAGAAGTAGAAACAAAGCAGAATAGAGGAAAGTGGTAGACAAATGTTATAGGCTATCACCTGGTGTAGTTTTTCCTAAAATTTATTTCTACGAGAGCAGATCTCTCTGATATATTTTTTTGGAGCAATAGAGTACTCGCTGAAAATACTTTGGGCTGGAGCAATTTCTGGTATTTACTTTCAATTTGGATTTATTTTGTGTAATTTATTTTTATAAAAAAAATAGAACTTGAGTGAATTGGTACATAAATATGAGACCTTGATGGATACTTTACGCCTGTGTTGTTTTCTATGTATTTTTGCTACATACGAACACTCTACATATACGTGTGGCAACTCTTGTAGAAAACACAATTGGAGTAATAAAAGTCCAAAAAAGTGGGCACAAAATGTATATAGTTGACTTGTAGGATGATAAATAGTCTCTATTGACAGACTCTTTTTGTTACATCATCAATAATTGTACTGAAACACCTATATTACCAAGAAAGAACTAAGGGCCTGTTTGGAAAATGAACCTCATAATTATGTTTGGTATAATTAGGTATAATTACACTATCTGATATATTTGGTTGGTCGTGTAATTATTTGGTCAGTAGGTAATTGAGTGAAATTGACAGGAGTAATTACACTCTTCAATTCTCAGGAAGGTGCTGTGAATTGTTTGTAATTACATGATGTAATTACAAGTTGATTACTTTTTAATTTTTTTTTATATTTCTATTTTTATTTTTTCATTTTTCATTTATTTTTTTTATTTCTATTATTTTAAAAAAAAATTATTTCTATTATTCTAAAAATTTCTAAAAGTTTATTTTTATTTTATATTATTTATATTTCATTTCTTTCTCATTCTCAACCTTTATTTCACGTGATTTCATGTATTTTTTCATATTATCTATTTTTATGCCATGTTTATTTTTTTCATCAACATAATTTTGTTAGTATTCTAATTTTTAAATTAAAGTAGAATTCATTGTTGAGTAAGGTTATAGACTTGCAAGTCATTTATTTTTTAGTTAGACTTGATAAATTATCTTTTTATCAATTATTTCAATAATTTTTGACATTTTATTTATAATATTAATCTTTTTGTCAAACATGCATTTCATCATGTTCATAGAAATCTTGTACTTTTAGTTTTTATGATTAATTCTATTGAAATATATTTATTTGAAAAATATAAATTAATTATTTTTTCATAATATTAATTAAGAACATATGTTTATTAATTGATATATTTTCAAAAGACAATACATATTTTAAATATTTAATTTAATATCATTTGTAAAATTTATTATTTATCTAATATAAATTTTAAATAATTAACTTTTATTTTTAAAATTTAATATAGTTTTATAATTGCAATTATACATTCAAAATAGTACACCAATTTTAATTATCAAGTGTTTTTCAAACAGATGCTAAATATTTCATCAATTTGGCCAACCACCCTATTATCTTTTGGAATTTAAAAATCCTGTAATAATTTAATGGCAAAAAGCTCAATGCAGAAGGTACGACCTATAAACTCCTAAGAAAGAATTAAGATTTCTTAAGTTAGACCAGCCCACCTTATTATTTTTTGAAACTTCCAAATTCCAAAATATTTTAATGTGATAGACCCCAATGCACAATGTACAACATTTCAAAGGCACAGTAAACACTAATTATACAATAATTGTACATTGCCTCATCAAAATTTGTTTTTTTTCCTACTCTGGGTTCAAAATCCAAATTATAGCTTGACTAAATTCGAATTCACAGTACGAAGTCTGTTCGAGAATAACTATCCCAACAAGATTTTTTTCATATTTAAAAATCAAATTCAAAAGATCTAATTAAGTATAAACTTAAAAATTCTAGTTAAAAATGAAATAGTTGTATCAATACGCCACAAGCCAACCTTGGTCTCATCAAAATTTGTTAGTGTATCCGGTTAATATATCTTGTTCATTTTTTGAGTCAAAAAATGAAGATTCTAAAAAGTTTGATAATTCCAATTATATAAAACAATCCTCTTTTTTTAACGCCTCACCTTGACTGTCTTTGTCATCATCTCCTTCCTAGCAGGTAGCAGGGGGCTTGCTTGCCCCTTCATTCCCTAATCCATAAACCCACTCTTAATTGTCAAAATTCCCATTTGAACAAGAACAAATTTGTTAGAAAAATGGGTAATCAGTGCACTAAACCCAAGAAGGAGAGCCGACGTGGTCCTCCATTTCCGGCGAAACCAGAAAGTGATGTGGTTTCAGCAGATCTAAGCTCATATCAATCAGCATGTGAAGAAGATCCAGAACTTGGACGGTTTGATTCTGCTCTTCAAGCAAGAACATCTTTAGCTCTCAATTCTATAGCTGTTAACTCGGATTATAGTTCCCTTTCTCTTGAGTCTTTACGTGATGTTACTTTATGCTTCCTAGATATGAACCAAGGTGTTGTCAATTTCATTCTTGAAAGCAAAAAAGATATATGGAAAGACCCAGATATATTTGATCTTGTTAAGGATTATCTTGACAGTAGTATTCACATTATGAACTTCTGTTCTTCTCTTGATGACTCTCTTGAACGTGCACGTAATAGTCAGTCTATAATTCAAGTAGCACTCACAAAGTTTGAGAATGAGATCAATGGAAATCAAGGGGATTCAGAGCTTCTCTTTACAGAAACTTTACAACAATTGAAGAGTTTTAAGGCTGCTGGTGACCCTTTTACTGCGAAGTTTTTCTCATCATTTCACTCAGTTTATACTCACCAAAATGCTCTGTTGACCAAACTCAAGTCAAAAATGAGTAAACTTGATAAGAAGTTGAGCAGAGTCAAGACTTGGAAGAGAGTGTCCAATATAATTTTTGCTACTGTGTTTGTTTCTGCTATAATTTGCTCAATTGTTGCTGCAGCTGTCACAGCACCACCAATGGTGATAGCATTAGCAGCTGCAGCCTCAGTGCCCTTGGGGACAGTGGGGAAATGGATCAATTCCATGTGGAAGAAGTATGAGGATGAGTTGAAGAGGGAGATGGAGATATTGACTTCAATGGGGGCTGGTACTTTTCTTGTGATTCAAGACTTGGTAAATATTCAGGTTTTGGTGGATAAACTGCAGATAATTTTTGAGGGGTTGTTGCATAGTGCAAATTTTGCAATCAACGCAGCTGATGCAGTCACAAGTGCAATGGAAGAGGTTAAGAAGAATGTGAATGGCTTTTCAGAAACCATTGAGGTTTTGAGTGAGCATGCTAAAAAATGTAGCCAGGATATTAGGATGGCACGAACTGTGATCTTGCGCAGGATTGTCAGTCAACCCAGTAGCTCGAATCAGGGCTCTGGTATGTTCTTTGACTGACAGTAACTATCTTTCTGATTTGTCTTTCGTTCATATACCATGTACCATTGTAAAAAGTTGGTCCTAACTATGTTCAGTTGGGTCTGTTGGTTTGAGATTTCTGACCCCTGCAGAAATTGTCAGTTTAATTTTTAGCAGAACTACGTGGAAGTTCATTTAGTGCATTAAGGAGTTCTAAAGTTGATTACAAATCCTATGTTATTGAAGTCCATCTCTGCCATGGAGGGCTACATTTAAGCAATGCTGCAGCATTTTTTTGCTCGTCTTAATCAAGGAATATTCTTTATGGTTCATTATCAATATTGGTGAAGTCCTCACTTCGTATATCAGAATAAAGCCCTGATATCATAATGGATAGTGATTCTGAGTCGAACAAGCTTTTGAATGATACTATTGTTTCTTGCTGAATGCATGAAGCTTTGAGACCTTAATATGTTTAGATTTCTCCATTCACACTTATGGGTGGGCTTCATCTGGTATGAAGTTCACTTTCATAAAGATGCTACCTCAAATTCCTTGATCCACTAGAAACTTTGGCTACATGCGTGTAAAAGTAAAAGTCTGTACTCTTTGCATTCCTATTAGGATGATAATCTTTTCAAAGTTTCATTAAATAACTTTTTGACTTGGCAAGGTAACTTATTTTTAATTTACTAAATTAATGGTCATTTCCAAAGAGAAGCTGATTAAATGACAACTATATATTAAGATTTGTGTTTAACAAACCTTTAGTCATGTGTGCTCTCAAATTTGTGCACAGCATATGCTGCTGCCAAAGCCCTTTTTTCATCTTTAACAGTCTCTTAAGCTGATGGTACTTCCAAAGAGCAGTATTTCATAGTTGATTAACTGTTGGACGAACTACAACTTAATCTCGAATGATTGTGATTAAACCCACAAACATTAGGCTGTATGTGATAACAACTTTGTGCAGGAACATATGTTGCTGTGAAAGACCTTTCACCTCATATGACAGTTCCTTGTGGAACTCTATTAAGTTGATGTATATTGTAGTGCTAGAAATCATAGAAGTCACCAGGTGAATTCTTGTATCTTACACTTTTCATCTGTACCTATATCAAATCATGCATAGCCTGCATAGTTTTCTTTTTCTTCTTTCGTTTTTTTTTGTTTTGTCATGTCTACCTTTTGTTTGGAGGGTCTGTTGGTGGATGGAGGTTTTCCTTTTCTCCCCGGAATGTTTGTGGGGTGGGGGAAGCTTTTCGGTTCTTTCAAGGTTTAGGTAAGGTGGTCGGGAGCAGATGACCAAATCCTTGACATGTGAAATGTCAGCTTTAAGCTCCTTTATAACCTTATAGGTTTCATTTACAGGGATATTATGGGAAAAATGGTCTAGCAGAGTTAACTTTATTCATCTCAATTTGCTAGCTTGTGCCTGCCTGATTGACTTCTTGGTTTAGGATGTTTGTCAAACTGCACGATGTCAAACAGTTGTATGAAGTCAATAATGGTGGAAAAAAGTGTATTCTATTTTTATTTTAAATATTGTTCAGTAGTAAAAGGAAAATTCTTCAGTACCTGACTGATTTGGCTATCTTATGTTTCCTTCCGAGTTGGGGATAGAAGTCCTATACTTTCAACCAAATAATTGTTGATTGTTTCTTGGTTATTCTTTGTTCCTCCATATTCTGTGATGATTTATAGGATCTTCTTTTCAAGCCCCACACCATGCAAAGCGAAGCCTGGTATTTAATTGGAGAAGGGTAGAGGGGCGGGCCCATTATCCACCGAGTTTAGAAGGTTGTGATTGGTCCAAAGGGCGGGTCACTGACAGATTTCTTGGTTATCAATTTTTTTTTATAGGATCTTCTTTCTGCATCCTGTTTCCTTTCTATAACTGAGACATGTGTAATTCTTTTACCTTAAAAAAAGCCAACTTTTTTTTAAATCACCAATTCAAAACTATTGATCGTCTTCCTTTGCGAACTCTCTTGTCACTACTGGTGAGTACTGTTCTTTAATTTGCAGCATGATGCAAGGGTATATATGTTGAAGTTTCACCTGCATGATAATCTAGGATCTTATACACCATCCGAAAAATATTCTTGTTTCCACTTTCCACTGCATCCACTTATTCAGTTTTAGTATGGGTCCTTGGGATGTCACCTGATATGTGTGCGCAAATGCTATTATCTGTAACATAGTCTAGCTAAAATAGTAGTGTACTCTTTTCTGTTTTCCCAAGTTTGAAGCCTGGTCTTTTGTTTTTCATCTCTCTTATACTGACATTTGGTGTTTGATTGAAAGTTAAGGGGCTGTGTTTCTCATTTATTTTTGAGTTTTGTTGGAAATTTCGTTGAAGCTCTGGACCAAATTTCCGTAATATTACGACCTTGTAAATAATTTTCTTGTTTCTTTCCCATCTGAAACTCAAGAAAGAGGAGACCAACTTGAGTGCAGAAAACCAACTTTAGTTGAAGTTCTCTTTTACATTTATAGAAACCCAACAAATCTATACACCTGTTATAAGATCAATCTATGCTTAGTTCCAGGGCTCCAAATCAGTGATCCATTTTCTTTGGGATCTAATTTACACTAAATAAGAAAGTGAATAAATGGTAACATGATATTTCTTAACACTCTCCCTCAAGTTGGAGAATGAATATCATGAAGTCCCAACTTGTTGCATAGTGTCACAAACTTATCCTTTCCCAATGCCTCTGCAAGTAAATCTGTCAACTGAAAGGGTGTAACCTACATATGATTGACTATTCATTCTAATTTGCAACTTTTCTTCAACTATGACAATCTATCTAAATATGTTATGTATGTTCATGGAAGACAAGATTTGCTGCAATATACGAAGTAGTTTGATTGTCACAGTTTAATTTGTATAGGAGTTACTTGTGGGGCTTACAAAAATTGTAAAATGTAGTGTAACCATGTGAGCCCTAAGCATGTGTTAGCCATAGCTCAATATTATGCTTCTGGTGGTGCTCTTGAAATATTTGACTGTTTCTTGAACTTTCATGAGATAAGAGAATTTCAATTAAAAAAAAAACAACATTGTCATGACTCTAACTTATCGTGAGTGACACCCACACTAATCCTTCAGTGGGAGAACCAACTACCAACCCAAGCTCTTACCCATCAAACCATTTAAAAATCAAGTCATGACATAAAACATTAGGAAAACAGTTTAAAAGTAAATAAAAGGTTGAGTTTCCATAAACTCCACTATAACAGATGCAGAATAAACTCCCTAAAACCTGAAAGTCATAGTACCAAAACATGTAGCAGTCTAAGACGGGGGATGCAACCCAAAAAATAAAGAAGGAAAACATAAGTCTAGAACGTCTGAGTCCGAATAATGGATTAAGAAGGAAAAGAGGAATCCTTAGCAGCCCGGAGAAAGTGGCTCCCCCTTGGATTCAAATAGCAGAGGTCTCACAGTTGAGGTTACGAAGCAGCCGCCTGAAGGTGTCCTGTACTCAACAAAGAAAGAACCAGTGCAATATCAATACACAACCACAGTGTACTGTTAGGCCCATCGGCTAGTTCCAGTATACGAAATATGGACAGACAACCACAACTCAGTAAGCACATAATGCACAATTACAACACATGTACAACATAATCCAGAAGTGATATGCATAACAACATGAATCATTACAACACAACAAGTCAGTCTAGTTCTCTCATGGAACCCACTGATATAAATTGTTAATATACCCCGATCCCAACTGAGTATACCGGTGTGGTAGCCGTTTCCAAGTTAGTGTACCGACGTGGTACTCGTTCCCATTGTACTGGTGTAGTACCCGTTCCAGATGTTAGTATACTGACATGGTACCCCTTCTAGATGTTAGTGTATTAGTGTGGTACCCGTTTCAGCTGTTAGTCTACTAGTGTGGTATCCGATCCCAATCATCAACACACAACACAATCACAACCACAATGAATCACAATCACACATGTACATTTATGTAACACATTCATTACAAGCACTTGACAACATCTTACATTCGCATTATGTCCTTCCAACTTTCCTACTCATATATAAAAAATGCATTACTAACGACACAGTTAACAAGCATATATTACATATATGGTAAAACAACAATCATCACATACCTCGAATTAAACCCGAAAAACTCTAAAAAACTGAAGCTTTCCCTGTGTCATGAATTTCGACTTGTTCTTGATCTAAATCATAATAAAAATACAATAATCAATCAATGATGGGCTAATAATATTCGAATTGTAACCAAATCCTAACCCCATGCCATTTCCATGATCATTCTACCCAACAAGGGTTCTTTCCATCATTAATTCAACTTAAAACCCTTCCCCAAGATTAACAACATAGATTCTAAGGATTAAGAATCAAAATACAAGTTGGGGAAGTAATTGACTTACCTTTATCGAAGAGTTTGGTGGAAAAACGGAAGGAAACTGCCCTAAATCATTATTCACAGTTCCAAGAACGGAGTTGCACAAAATAAGAGATTTTTGGGACTTTTCTGCTCAAAACTCCGACTAACCTCACTATAGTAGGAATTAATTCATTCCGCTATAGAGACGTGACACCTGCTATATAGGCTTGCATGGAAACTCGTAAATCTTTCCCCAAGCCCCTATTTCGCAACACATATTTGAATCTTGAATCTCTAAACCACCCTTTTCACGTCAAGTTCGATTCTGGGAGTTTTACTCACCCGAATTCAATTATGAAAATCTCTATAGATTCATGATGAGTCGGGAATTTCAACTCAATTAGGGTTTATTATTTGGGGATTTAGTGTCCTCAATGCCTATTTTATGCTCTAAACTGATGATACAATGACAATTTGCAGCAATGAAGGCAAAAGAGCAAGGCAAGGGCATTACGAGGCAAAGAGGAGCGAAAAAGGCTGAAAAAGTTGAAGGAAAGCAAAGCTGGTACTCGCCAAAGTCACTCGGCGACTCACCGAGTGGACCTTCAGTCGGCCTAAAGTTCCAGCAGGCCAGCCCATGGACAAGACCAACTTGGCGAGCAAATGGATCGTTCGGCGACGCGCCGACTAGGTCGGCGAGCCCGACCTTGATCGCCTAAAGTTACAACGAACGAAGGGTACGCCTAAAGTTACAGAGAACGAAGGGTAAGAAGTCAAGCCAAGAAGGTAATGAAAAGGAGCATTCGGCGCATCGCCGATCAGGTTGGCGAGCCCCACTTATTTCACCGAATTGACTCCGAAGCTAAAATTCTGGGAACGTATAAATGCAATTTTGTAAGAAGAAAAGGGGTACCCACATTGTCTAGTTCTGGGTTTTTTATTCTAAACATTATTTTTACACTTTTTGAGTAGAGATTTAGGGTTTGTTTGATTTTGAACTTCAATTTGAGCATTTTGGAGACTTGTGGATTATTGCCCAAGCTGATGAAAAACATAGTTGGTAACAATTTCGTGTTCTTTATTATGTTTGGCTAAAACCCCTATTCTTGGGGGTGTGATTATGTAGTTGAATGTTTCAATTAGCTTATGGGTGTTAGTATATACTGATTTTATTATTGATTTGAAGTGGGTTCAATTAATAGTTTGAGTTTGAATTGATGAATTGTAGTTGCAAATACAATTCTAGTTTAGCATTCTAAGCTTGCTTGAGAAAGAGGTACTAGAGTTAAAACTATTAGTTGATGATTGTAGTGATTGGGTTATTGTAGACTTAGCTTTAGAAAATGGGTCTAAATGCAATCCTACTAATCTAGCTTGGAAAAGTGGATTGTCTAAGGTATTGGGCTGTTTTTATGTGTGCTTGTCGAGGTTCGAGAGAACTCGCTTGATTCATGGTAGTTGATTGAGAAATGACTATTGCACCTAAGGCCTAGCCTACCTACTGAGGTTCAACGACTTTTAGTAAATAATAATCATCCAATTAGCGAAATGGGCATTCAATTTATCACACTCCTAAGAAATCATATCTACTTGTTTACTCTCGATTATTTGTAGTTGTTAATTGTTCACTCAAATCTCCCCATTTGACATTGATTGTCAAACCCTTGTCATTTATTTATCTGTTGCGAAAATGTCTACTTCTACAAATGATTAGAACACCATTTTACTTCGTAATCGAATTTTTTACCGTATCACTCTCTGTGGAATCGATCCCAACTCTTAGTTGGGTTTTTACTTGTTAGTGACTGCCTACACTTAGAATCGGATAAAGTGTAGTTGGGCGTTATAAAAAATGGTGCCGCTGCCGGGGAATGGTGCTTAGAATTCTTTTGGTGAAGTTTAGTCGTGAACTGATCTTGTTGTAGTTGAATCAACTTATTTTTGTTCGGTGTTGGCTGCTCTTAAACATGTGAAGAGATAAGTGTTAACGGGAACAATGCTAGCCAACTTGGGCACAATGATGACATCGGTAATTTGCACGATGTCAATGAAGATCAGTTGGGTGCGGGTGCTATTCTATTGCCTCCGACTGTGGGCAATGCAGTGTTTCATGTGACCAGCACTATGTTGCAGGTGTTGGAAATGAAGGGTCTCTTTGGAGGTCTTGCTACTGAGGATCCTCATGACCATATTCGAAACTTTGTGGATGTGTGTGGGCCGTTTTCTTTCAAGAACATCACTCAGGAGTCGGTCCGACTTCGTTTGTTTCCATTTTCTCTAATGGGGGAAGCAACGAAGTGGTTAGCCGATTTACCAAGGGAATCAATCACTTCTTGGGAGGAGCTCACTGATGCGTTTTATGTAAGATTTTTTCCTCCCTCGAAGATGGTGAAGTTGAGGGACAATATTCAGAACTTTAAGCGAGTGGATGGTGAACCTATTCTTGAGACATGGTTGAGGTTTCAGAAATTACTGCTCCAATGTCCAACTCATGGACTCCCGAAAAATGTGTTGCTACAATATTTCTACAAGAGCCTCGACTCAGTCAACAAGGGTGTGGCAGACCAACTTATTTGAGGAGGAATGATGCAACAACCGTTTGACATAACATCTACTCCTCTTGATGAGATGACGAAAATCAACCGTGCTTGGTACACTAGGGAAGATCAGATTTCGCCTTTGAACTTCGGGATGACAAAGGAACAAATAGAAAAGAACCAAGAGCGGGATGAAAACTGTAACACCCCGTATTCTACGTGTACTAGTTCTATTTATATGACGCTTATAAATTTCCTTATGGTATAGTTATGGTCTCGGTTTCCTTGCAACTAGTGACAATAGAACAGGTTTAAAGTGAACTGTCCATAGATTTTAATGCGATCCGATTAAGTTGAAATCGATGGAAGTATTCAAACTTGAGATCATAAGGTGGTATTTGAGTCTAAAGTTTAAAGTGACATAGTGTATATAAGTTTTAAGTTAAGTTAAAGGTATTAAGGTCTAGAAATGAAATAAAATATTGAGGTGCTTGCTTGACTTAACTAAGCTAGTAGGTGACAAGTAGGTGCATCACCTACTTTGACTTATTGACCAGCCCAAAGGACCAAGTAGGTGTATCACCTGCTTTGACTTTTTGACCAGCCCAAAGGACTAAGTAGGTGCATCACCTACTAAGACTCTTTTGACCATGTTATTGGGCCAAGTACACTATCATCTACTTGCATTATTAATCTGGCCCAAGTTGAGTAGAAGAATAAGGGGAAAATGGACAGCCAAGGCCCAATATTCTTAAGTCCAAAAAGGCCCAAGTGAAAAGTCCAAGTAGGTGGATCACCTACTTGATAATTTATGACCCAAAATGAGTTAGAAAGTCGGCCAAAGCAGGTCCCTTTAAAAGGGATTGATATCAGCTTTTTCCAACCATTTTTACTTTGACAAAAATCTGATTTTTAGAGCTTTCTCTCTTCTTTCTCCTAGCTTCATACATCAGCCATTAAATACCATTAGGGTTCTTCAATATTAGGGAGTTCAAGCTATTGGAAGATATAAGTTAAGACAAGTTGAGGAGGACAACCTTCACCTTGAAGAATCCAAGTCTTAGCAAGTGGTAGTTCTGTCCAGCAAGGTAAGCTACTGCATTTTTCTCCCTCTTGTGCTTGAGTTAATTAGGACTTTTGGTATGTGTTAGTGAGTGGGAAATTATTCCTATTACATGGTGTAATATTGGGGAGGATGTTCTGGTGATTAGTGCATGTTGGGACAACCATGGAGGGGAGTCCTCTTTAAATTTAGTTATGAGCTTGTTTGAGTACTTTAAAAGTAATGTTAGCTCTTCAAGTGTTGGTGATCAGAAATCATGATTCATATTGCTTTGTTACATTATTATGTTTAAGGACTGTTTTATGTATGTTATGATAAGGGATGTGACTGGATGTGCGGGGAAGTTATGGAGACGTTAAAGGCTTAAATATTGCAGGGAGCCCGACCTTGATCGCTTAAAGTTACAACGAACGAAGGGTACGCCTAAAGTTACAGAGAACGAAGGGTAAGAAGTCAAGCCAAGAAGGTAATGAAAAGGAGCATTCGGCGCATCGCCGATCAGGTTGGCGAGCCCCACTTATTTCACCGAATTGACTCCGAAGCTAAAATTCTGGGAACGTATAAATGCAATTTTGTAAGAAGAAAAGGGGTTCCCACATTGTCCAGTTCTGAGTTTTTGATCCTGACCATTCTAAACATTGTTTTTACACTTTTTGAGTAGAGATTTAGGGTTTGTTTGAATTTGAACTTCAATTTGAGCATTTTGGAGACTTGTGGATTGTTGCCCAAGATGATGAAAAAGATAGTTGGTAACAATTTCTTGTTCTTTATTATGTTTGGCTAAAACCCCTATTCTTGGGGGTGTGATTATGTAGTTGAATGTTTCAATTAGCTTATGGGTGTTAGTATTTACTGATTTTAATGTTGATTTGAAGTGGGTTCAATTAATAGTTTGAGTTTTAATTGATGAATTGTAGTTGCAAATACAATTCTAGTTTACCATTCTAAGCTTGCTTGAGAAAGAGGTATTAGAGTTAAAACTATTAGTTGATGATTGTCGTGATTGGGTTATTGTAGACTTAGCTTGAGAAAGTGAGTCTAAATACAATCCTACTAATCTAGCTTGAAAAAGTGGATTGTTTAAGGTATTGGGCTGTGTTTATGTGTGTACTTGATGAGGTTCGAGAGAACTCGTTGATTCGTGGTAGTTGATTGAGAAATGACTATTGCACCTAAGGCCTAGCCTACCCACTGAGGTTCAACGACTTTTAGTAAATAATAATCACCCATTTAGCGAAATTGACATTCAATTTATCACAATCCTAAGAAACCCTCTCTAACTGTTTACTCACGGTTATTTGTAGTTGTTGATTGTTCACTCAAATCCCCCCATTTGACATTGATTGTCAAACCCTTGTAATTTACTTTATCTGTTTAAAAAATATCTACTTCTACAAACGATTAGAACACCATTTTACTTCGTAATCGAATTATTTACCGTATCACTCCCTGTGGGATCGACCCTAACTCTTAGTTGGGTTTATACTTGTTAGCGACCGCCTACACTTAGAATCGGATGAAGTGTAGTTGAGCGTTATCAATTCCTTAATGTCTTAGCTACTAATAAACATGATCCAAGCTTAGAAATACCACCTCACCCATTCTCGAATTTCCCTAGACCCTGCCTTACTCAAATTCCGTCAAAGACTGGCCTTGCCTAGTCGGTCGCTACTCAAAAAGTTTTCTGGCTCAATTCTTTCACCATTGGCCTCCTTATAACAACCAAAAGGGTTCGTTACAATCTATATCAATTTACCCATAGCTCGTCCCCAAATAATAAAAAAAGAAAAACTAGGCTAACACCCTACCTTTCTCTGAGATACCATCTGCATGATCATAGATTCCAGATCCTGAACCTCTCTAGCTAAGAGTCGCTTGGACACCCCCAAGCAAGCCAAACTGCTCATGCTAACTTTCTTCTAGCTCAATGCATCTGCCACCACATTGGCCTTACCTGGATGGTACTGGATGGTCACATCGAAGTCTTTCCAACTGCATATATTTTCTTTGTCTCAGGTTTAAATCCTTTTGAGTGAACACATGTTGTAGATTGCGATGATCGGTGAACTCCTCACACTTGACCCCATAAAGATAATGCTACCAGATCTTAAGATTCAATACTACTGCTGAAACTCTAAATCATGGGTTGAGTAATTTCTTTCATGGATCTTTAACTGCCTTGAAGCATATGCTATGAAATTCCTGTCCTACATCAACACAACACCCAAAACCCGAACATGAAGGATCATAATAAACAATGAAATCCTTACCTTTAACCGGTAATGTAGAGATGGGGGCGGTAGTCAAAAGTATCTTAAGCTCACCTCACAATGGTCGGACCATATAATAGGCACCTCTGTCTAAGTCAGTCTAGTCAGGTGAGTAGCAATAGAAATGAAGTTCTTGATAAATCAACAGTAATAGCTAGCAAGACCCGCAAAGCACCTTACCTCTATCACAGAGTTAGCCGGACCAAATTTAACTACCTCAATATTTTGGGGATCTACCATCACCCCTTCTTTCGAAAACACATACCCTAGAAAGGCCAACGAAGTCGGCCAAAATTCACACTTTGAGAACTTGGCAGATAGTTTCTACTTTTCCCAAATATCTATAACAATAAGAAGGTACTCTGCATGTTCCTCCTTACTTTTGGAATAGATCAGAATATCATATATAAACACAATCACAAAAAAATTCAAGTAAGGCTTAAAGACCCCATTCATCAAGATTATAAAGGTTATTGGTGTCTTAATTAACCCGAAGGACATTACCAAGAAACCATAATTCTCATACCGAGTTCTGAAGGTTATCTTAGGTATGTCTTTTGGTCTTATATTTAGCTGATGATATCCATACTACAAATTGAATTTAGAGAACACAGAAGCATCATGCAACCGGTCGAACATATCATCTATGTGAGGTAAGGGTTACTTATTATGAATAGTGATAATGTTCAACTACTAGTAGTCTATGCACATCCTCATACTACCATTCTTTTTCTTTACAAACAACACCGGAGTACCCCAAGGTGATGCACTAGGGCGAAAAAACCCCTAATATAAAAACTCTTGAAGCTGAGCCTTGAGTTTTCTCAATTTTGCCGGAGCCATGCTGTAGAGAGGGATATAGATTGGACGAGTGCTCGACTCCAAATTTATGCAAAAATCATTATCCCTATAGGAAGGCATACCCGTAAAATCTATAGGGAACACCTCTGGAAAATCTGAAACTATGGGAATTGACTCAATGGAAGGGGGCTCTGCACTAACATCCTAGAGATGAACTAAGTAGGCTAGACAAACTGTCCCCACCAACCTTCTCACGTGAATGTAGGATATGATGTTTACTTGCTTAGGCTTGTACAAACATTCCCGCTCTAACTTATCCCTATTCGGAATCTTTAGAGTTACTATCTTAGAATTATGGCACAAAATAGTATGATAAGGAGACAATACAGTCATACCCAAAATCACATCAAAATCCACCATATCCAAAATAACAAAATCAACCCAAGTTAGCATACCCATAAACATCACAGAACAAGAACGGTACATATGGTTTACTAAATTAGACTCTCAAACTGGGGGTAGCAACATAAATAGAGGAATCAAGCATATCACAAGTGAAGTAAAGTCCCAAAGAAAAGCTAACATATACATATGAATAAGTGGTACCTAGATAGAACAAAAAAAAAGTCATTGGTCACAGACAAGAATAGTACCTGTTATCATAGCATCCGATGCCTCGAATTCTAGCCATCCTAGAAAGACGTAACACTGAGCTCTATCATCATTTTGTTTAACCCCTCTACCTGGATGCACCGCTTCTCTCCCAACATTACCATTTCCTCGGCCCCTTTAGCTTTCTTGATTATTACCATGTCCACCTTGTGGATGTCCTCTACTATTACCAACTCCACCTGTAGGAACTATGACTCTAGCCTGCGGTTGTACTGGTTTACCTATCAGGGATAAGGACATTCCCTCCTATAGTTGCCCACCTCACTACTAATGAAATATGCTCGGTCAAGCAAAGGCCTGCTCATTGAGAAATATGAGGATCCTCTGCCACCCTGAGTCGGAGACTATTGTGTGACCCCGTAATAGACACCCGTAGAAGCGAGCAAGGTTGATTGAATTGAATGGGCTAAATACGTTTACTGACCATAACCCTTTGAATACGAACCACTATAGTTGCCTGATGAGTAGTATATTTACACTCATTTGAGGCATATTTAATTCAACAATTAGTGTCCTCAATGCCTAATTATGTCCTATTCTAATGATAGTTTTAATGATTTGTAGCTATGAAGGCTAACTTACAAGGCAAGGATGAATGTTTGAAAGAATGACCAAAAACATGAAAAGAAGTATAAACTCCACATTGTTGATCACCTAACAAGAAAGTCGGATCGCCCAAGTGGCATGACATCGCCCAAATTAATAGTGCACAACAATTGATTAAGTTAGGCAGGTCGGCAAATTCAAAGAGGAACGACGACTAACCAAATGCAAAGAGAGAACAAGATAACCATCGCCAAAGGTGACGGTACTTGGAGAAAAAGTAAAGGCTTAAAAGGTGAACAAAGGTGGTACTCGACGATCCAGCGATTGTGAAATACAAACTTGAACGAGCTCGCCGACTTAGGTTCAAAAACCTGAAGATTAAAGCAAGATAAAGGCGAGTTAAAGAGCAATTGGCGATTCACCAAATGTGCTCAGCGAGCCCGAATAACGTCGCTGAATGGGTCACACATTGAGTTTTGGGCTAAATTTTGGGAAATTATAAATAGCCCAAAGGAGAGAGAATGAAGGGTCCGAAAATTGTTAGAGAATTCTGAATCTTTTAGAGAGAAACATTTTACTTTGTGAAAAACACTTTTGGTTTTGAGGATTTTCAAGTTTGCTCTTGAAATGGACAATTTGAAGTTGAATTCAAAGTGGTATTGCTTGCAGTTTCTTAATTTCATTTTACCAATGATTGCTTTCATGTAAGGTATAATTTCTTTACAGTTTGTGATTGCTGGATAAAACTCCAAAGTCTAGGGGTACAATTATGGGGTTGGGTGTTGATTTAATATAGTGGGTATTGTGTTATTCTCTATTTGACTGTTGTTCATCCGTGGATTTGGGCTAATTAACATGGCTCAATTTATGGGTTAAAGTTGCAAACTTAATTCCTACTTCTAATCTCCAATTTATGCTCGGAAGTGATTAGTTAGTTCGATACTTACAATTTAAGTTTGATGTCTGTAATTTTTTCTTGAAAATAGAGATTATGGATTAGATCTATTTGCCCTATTTCTGCATCAAAAGAGAGAATAGTGTAAGATATTGGGTTGTTTAGTTATGCACGTAGATGAGACCAAAGGAAATTCTATGAATGGATGCTATGAAATTGAAAGAAGATTAGTGTCATTGAAGATGACCCAACCTATCCATGAATGTTTAGCACTATACAACAACACAATTAGCTCTATGTGATATCAATTTCACATAGAGGCAGATCCTCTCCTCCTCGGTGCTTAAAAATTTAGTAGCATAACAGGACAATGCGTGAAAATTGGCCTCATAGGCTTCAACAAACATATTACCCTACTCAAGGGCCAAAAACTCGTCCTTCTTTCGAACTCACAGAGTACATGGAACATACTTCTCTAGGAATAATTCACGGAACTATGTCGAAGTCAACTGAGGTGGGACCAACAATCGACACTCTACATAATCCCACTACTATTGTTTGTCATCACCCTGTAACTAGAAGGTAACAAACTCTACCCCATGTTGATGAATAATACCTAATTTGTAAAGCCTCTCATAACCGTTCACGATGAACTCATATACGTCCTCACTCTCTGTGTCATGGAACATTGTAGGCTTCAGTTTCAGGAACTTGTTCATGAGTTCATTCTTAGTACCAACTGTAACGACACCCAACACTAGATGGAAAAAAGGCCTCTGTACATGAAGCTCCATCAATTTTTGGAGCTGCTGCAGCAACAGGTTGAGTAGCTGGGGCCTAAGTAACTGGTACAATAAGAGTGGATCCAGTACCCTCCAACTCACTCAAAAAGGCCAACACTTGTCTAATCACCTCAGAAGTCATATGGAGAAGACCTGCATCCCCAACATGTGCCTCCACTTCCAGTGCGACATCCTCTTCAATTTCCATCTCAACTTCTTCCTCAATATGATCCTAGGGTTGGGGAGGGATTGTTGGCCTTGGCCCAGCCGCTGCCCGAGTAGCATCCTTAGTGGGTGTAGTCCTCCTTCTACCCCTACCCCTACCCCTACCCCTACCTCTTCCTCTGACTTTGCCTTTTCCTCGGCCTCTAACTGCTGGTTCCACCGCCAGAACTGGTACTTTGACTAGGTTGGTCCTAGTATCTATCATCTGTGGGTTGAAGAATGAAGAAGGTTAGATACCAATT
>JAJONR010000076.1:0-34809 GCA_029582245.1 Solanum etuberosum
AAATCATTAAGATTTTTTTTCGCAATAATTTTTTTTTTGCATGCACAACTTCTTTTAGGATTTAGGAATATTGGGCATACTAGCAGTCCTATTCTCTCTTAACATTTGTTTGCCAATCATAAAATACAATAGTTCTTATATAATTCTTTAAATTTGTTTAAAAGTAATTTGCGAGATCATGCACTTCCATTTTTTAGTTTATATTAAAAAGAGATGCAATCGATAAGTATATGCCTTAAACTTGAGTCTTTCTGATCCCTGATTACATAGTTATCTTTGTTACCGAGTATTTTATCCCATGAGACTATTAGATATGAATATTTTCTTCCAAGAAAGTCAATAGTCAACACACCAAACACTTCTTTCAAGAAATTTGTTTCAATTATTAACAAAGTAACATCTTTGAATGAAATAATGCCAACACCCAATAGTCCAAATTCCTTTTCTATATATTATAATATAAGGTAATACACCTTTTCAATTAGTTGGAATAGGACAAATGAACTCTATTCATTTCTTTTTGTTTCTTTTATCTTTAACTTCTTCTTCTTTTTTGGCTAAAGTGAAATATAACAAGACTGATATTTTGATGTTTTTTTTTGGTGTTATTGTTTAATAAAATGGGACATTTTTATTGTTTTTTAGTAAAAAAAGTGAGTTAAAGTTAAAGTGAAATCACCCTAGACATGCCAATAAAGTACTAAAAAATGTGGTAAACCACGGGCCTCTTTGTTCCCCATCTTTGTCACATGCAAAATCTTTAATATTATTAGATGGACCCAAAAAAAATTCCATCATTTTCATTTTGTGTACTTATATACATGTTGAGTTTATATATATATATATATATATATATATATATATAGCTATTAATTTGATGCAAACACTTGGAGATCGTTTGATTACTAGAATGGAACAGGCAAAGATATATTATGGGTTGGAATATCCTCACCTACAATACGTAATAGTTGATCTCATTATTTTAGTTCAAAATTTGTTCCCAGACTAACTAACACTCATAGTGAAATTATAAACTCTTTGTATTTTATTTCAGAATTGTTATTCCTTATTTCACCGACGATGAGCTTATATGGACAAACAATTTCTTGGATTAGGTGACATTTGAAAAATTAATAATAATTCACAAGACAATAATTTAAAATTCAAAACTTCAAATTCAAAATTGTGAACAATCTTTTTGGGTCTTTTCAATAGTCCAGTTTTTTTTTTTTTTTTTCGAAAAATCAGCCAAAGTCCTTCCTTTTAGCTTGTTCCTTTTTTTTTTATATTTATTTTGTACTTCATTTGGTCATTTCAATGTTTTATTGCTTCCCACGTATGAAAATAAAAAAAAATTAACAAAAAAAATAAATTGTTTTGTTTTTCTCAAATCTGTTTTGAAAATTTCTTTTATTGAGTTGAGCATTTATCAGAAATAGTCTTTTTATTTCGTAAAAATAGAGTTAAAAAGTTTGAGCATATTCCATCTTCTGCAAACCATACTTATGAGATTACATTCATTGATTAATGCATTCGAAAAAATTGAGATAATCTTGAATTTTTGTTTCGTGGATCGAAAACTCTCTCCCCCACCCTAAAAAAAGCAACATCGGTCCTTAAGAAATAATGATCACATTCGTTTATTAATACATACGAAAAAATCGAGATAATTTTAAAAATTTGTTTCGTGGCTCGAAAACTCTCTCCCCCCTACCCCTCAGAAAAATCGATATTAGTCCTTAAGAAATACGAGCATCATTCACTAGATCGTCATGAATGGACCCACAAAATTTGAAGTCAAACAGATTGATAAATTATATTTAAAAAAAAAACTTTCTTCTAAAATTTATTAATGCGATTTCAAATTAATCAGCTCGTCAAATTAGATTTAAAATAATCCAAGGATTATAGTAACAAAAAGAACAAAAACAAAAATGAAGAAAGAGCTGAAATTTTTGAGCGGGTTTGGACAAAAGGAAAAGTACAAAAAGAAAATAGTGGGGCAACACTAATAATGGTCTAATTTGCACGAGTTTTGAGATAATGTTATTGTTAGGTAATTATAAGATTATGGATTAAATTGTTAAATATATATATATTTATAGAAATATAGATTAAAATTACATATAATAAATCTTTATAATCCGATCATTTTTCAAATCTCACCCAAAATATGGAATATAACACTACCAAAAAGAAAGAGAAAAAAGACACAGAGCCCAAAGAAAAATTAGAGAGTGAAGACTAAACAGTGAGCAGAAGCTTTGACTGAAATATAGAGAGAGTAGGGCAATGGAAGAGCGATGTCAGAATTTAAAATTTATAAATTTGATATTTTATGTCATTAAAAAATTTATATTTGGATCTTCAATTGCAAATGCTCGATAATCTAAATTCACATTGAGAAATCTCAATCATATACATATATAAAAGAGAACCCTAGGCCCGTCTACATGACGCCACCACAAACCAGAATTCCCTTTTAATTTATTTATTTCCAAAACTAGCCTTCCCCTTTCGTGAAAAGTTGTGACTTTTATGAAGAGTTGCGACTTTTATGAAAAAATTGTGACTTTTATGAAAGATTAAGACCTGTCCGAAGGGTTGTAACTTTTCCTAAGAGTTGTGACCTTTCCGATAAGGCACATTAAGCATTTGTTCACACTACCCTTTGTTGTCTATAAATAGAGGGATTTTCTGCCACTATTATTTGTAGGTTTTTTCCCGCTATAGGGTAGTCAAATTCAAATACATTAATTAAGTTTCTTATGAAGTTTGTTTCATTCCTCAAAGATTTTTCTTCCTCCTTTTTCGTGGAGCTTAATCTTTACTATAAGTCATAGTGATTCATGTAACTATGAAATTTCTTTTGCTATTTTGGTGACTTTTTTTAACTCTGTTAAAAATTTCAGCAAAGATGATTGAAAATTGATCTTCTCTTTTGTCCCTTTCTACAAGTTTCTTCATATAAACAAAGAAAATTGATTTCAATTGCAATGCGACATTACTACTGTTGCACCTTTCAGTCCACAACTCATAACGCTGCTGAAATAGTTGAATTCATTATATTTGGTTCTTTAGTAAACAAATTTTTTATTTCTGCCACTATTATTTGTAGGCTTGTTTTCCTATAGGGGAGTCGAATTCAAATACATTAATTAAGCTTCTTATGAAGTGTGTTTCATTCTTTAAAGTTTTCTTCCTCCTATTTCATGAAGCTTAATCTTTTACTGTAAGTTATAGTGATTCATGTATCTATTGCAATTTCTTTTTGCTATTTTGGTGATTTTTTTTGAACTCTGTTAAAAAATTTAGTGAGGATGATTGAAAATTTATCTTCTCTTTTGTCCCTTTCTATAGGTTTCATCATATATTTGTTGGAAAAATTGCTTGTGGGTTGTGCTATATTAGATAGCACACAACAACATATATGTAATAACTAATACAAAACCAATGATGAAGTTTGTTAAAAGAACCAAACATATTGCTCTCTTGCTTGCCACAATTAGTATATTATTTTGATTGCTTTTTCTTAGGTACAAACATTGTGTATGTCATTGCACTCTTCCTAGAATATTAGTATAGAGACAATTAGTCTACTTCTTTTGTCGCAAGTTAACTAATTTGTCATATTTCTTCGTCTCTTCTTTTTGGGCATAATAAGAGATCAAGTTTTCTTGAAACTAACAAATGTCCAAAATACACTATGACAAAAATAATTTTTATCAGCAATAAATATGCACATTAACGAAGAGTGCTAGAGCCTTACCGACATTAATTAATTGTCATTAGATTCAATGTTGCTTCATTAGATTCAATGTTGCTATAGACTTTAGGGACATTTATAGAGAGTACCAATTGCCTCTGAAAATACATATTTAGCGACAATTAAGCAATTAATTATCGTTAAAGATCATTTTTACTGTAGTGATAACTCTTTCTTGTGATAAAGTTTTTTGTTTTTTTGATAAAGAAGTAATAACTCTTTCTTTTGGCTTCTTTCAATTAAATTTGTGAATTGTAAACTTGGATACAGCCCAACAGACTATCTTTTTGAAAAATATGTTAAGCAACATGCCTTTTTCTTCTTACTTGTTAGGAAAGTAAGGTCGTCTTTATTATTGTTTGTGGATATTTGTGAGTTCAAGTGCTCACAAAATTATGCTGTGAGATTCAAATATATTTTGTGTCAAAATTTTTGCTTAGAGTATCCAGTTGTAAGCAGTTCCATTCCGATGCCACATATTGCTTTGTTGATAATTGCATTAATTCTTTGTAACTGCATACTATAACCATAACAATAACTATGGTTCGATTCCAAATAAGTTGGTGTCGGTGATATGAAACCTAAGCAATAGTAATGACTATTCTGAGATAATGAGGAAAAACAATTATGATACCAACAATTTTAGGGTCATTTTTAACATATACATCATACTATAATAAAAAAGAGATTGATGGAGGTTCACAACAAAGGAGCCGAAGGTCCTCCATTTGAATTTAGTTAATTATGTTCTTGTATGGACGTGATGTTCCACTTTACTTGGGAGTGTTTTTGTTTGAGCCTTTTTGGTCTCTTCTTTAACATCTTATGTTGTTCTTTATAATTTCTTGGAATTTAGAAAATTTCATTACTTATGACCAACTATTTCCATGAAGATTTTCTTAGACTTCTTTCTTATACTTAAAATCACGCCATGACTCATAATTTTTGTATAACAAAAATGAAAATTAAAAAAATATAGCACTTTAAAATTTCGGAGGAACGCTTTGCCTTAAGATAAAATGTTCTTGACAATGTGTATGTATCAAAAATATGAATATTACCGAATGATCATATGTAAGCTTAATAAAATAATTCAATCCCGTGTGAAGCATGAATAATTTACCTAGTTTAAATATAAAAGCACTACTCTATCAAAAACAACTTCATATCAAGAACTTAAATCCAAAAGGTAAAATTAAAGAATAGATGGATACTTACGTTACTAAAATAAAAACATTATTCTTCTAAAGCTTCCACTAAAATATCTCACTATAAAATATTGACATAATATATAAAATTGTCCTTTAATTTGACCTCATTTCACGTTTATGTTCTTTAACTTTGGGTGTACACAAATAGACACTTAAACTTGTATAAAATTAAATAAGTAGACACATGAGTTTTATGTGACATAATACATGCAGGACATCACGTAGGACTCAAATTATCATGTACGATGTCACCCAGGACACATATGTCTTTTTGTTCAACTTTATACAAGTTTAAGTATCTACTTGTGCACGTCCAAAGTTGAAGGACATAAATATGAGTTGTGAGTAGTGACAGAATGTTTTAGGCAAAATATCCAAAGTTGGGATGCATCATCAGATACATATATTTCACGTATCTAGTATCCTAGAAACATACTAATCACACTAGATTTTCTGCTAGTGTTATTGAAACAACACTATTATTTACCATATTTTATTTGAAAATCTTTTCATTTTCTTGATGTCATAGAATTTTAAGTTTGAAAAGAAAAAAAAATGGTTAGCCTGCCTCAGCCCACGACCCTTCTAGGGTTGGCTTGGGTTGAGCAGTTTCAAGCCCTTCTACATGAAGGGCCAACCCACCCAGCCCATCAAATTCCTTGGTCAGCAAGGCTTGGGCCGGATGGGCTGGAATAACCCCTTTTTGACAACTCTAGCTATTTCGATTGAATCAGTGAGAAAAAAAATATTCATAGCTATTTTCAGTATTTTAATAAATATCTGTTTTTCATTATATTTTATAACACAAATTTCTCATTGATTATCTGTATTTTTAGTAGTATTATCCCTTCACACCTCAATATTTGAGGATAAAAGTCACTTGAACAATTTATACCCTATCTATATAAAATTTGAACAAAAATTATTGAGTTTAACCAAACCGGCAATACAAACACAACAAAAAAGCAAATTTCATAGTAGTAGTAGTTGTTGTTGAGTGTGTGTGTGTGTGAGAGAGACAGTAAAGACTAAAGAGGGGACTGACTGACCCCCCATTATTGAAAACTGGCGATACCCAACTTTTCTTTAACCCTTTATTTTGTATATCTCTCCCTCTCTTTGTAGTGGGTATAAGCTTTTTCAGTGAGATTGAATGAATTCCCATTTGGGTTTTGTATAATTCACTCAGTTTACTCACTTGTACAGTGAATTTTACGAAAAGGGTCGTCGCCGGAAATGGGTATGTTAGCCGGAGATTCGTCGTTGTCGTATTCAGGGAAGCTGAAGAAAGTAGTAAAAAAGATTCTTGTTCAGACTTGTGGGTCATTTCGTTGTGGATACCAAAACCCTCCTTCTGATGAACCTGATAACAACAACAACAACAACACCTCTGTAAGTTTACTGAAATTCGTTTAGTTTTTTTACTTTTGTGTTTCCCATCTGGTGTCGGCAACTCTATTGAGTTTTAAGCTAAATTTGGATTGAGGGAAGTCCCACATTTGGCATTGAGGGTAAAATGTTTTTAAATTCGAACTCGAGATCTCTATCTCTGATTAACGAGTAAGTAGTACCATCCCATCACAGTTTCCCATCTGGTGTCGGGTTAAGTTTCATATTGAGGGTAAAATGCTACTCAAGACTCGAACTCGAGATGTCTAGTTAAGGATAAAGTAGTATCTTTCCATCACAATTTCCCATCCAGTGTTTGGTAAAGTCCCACATTGAGGGTAAAATGTTAGTTAGGACTCGAACTTGAGATGTCTCGTTAAGGATAGAGTAGTACGATCTCATCACAATTTCTCACCTGGTGTCTGTTACCTGTATTGAGGCTCAGCTAAATTCGGATTGTTTAAGTCCCACACCGAGGGTAAAATGTTACTCCCTCCGTCCCATTTTACGTGACACTTTTCGGATTTCGAGATTCAAATAAGTCTATATTTGACCGTAAGTTGTTCATAGATCTTTTAAACATTTTGAATTATCAATTATTGTGACTTATAATACTTTTTACGTAGTTTACAAATATATAAATTTCATTTCAAAAAAATTGATGACTCCATGAACATATTTCCGGTCAAACTTAAACTGTTTGTGTCTCGAAAAACGAAAAATTCCACATAAATTGGGACAGAGGGAGTATATAAGACTCGGACTCGAGATGTCTAGTTAAGGATAAAGTAGTACCATCCCATCACAGTTTCCCACTCGGTATTTGGTACTTGCATTGAGGCTCAGGTAAATCCGGATTGTTGAAAAGTCCCACATTGAGGGTAAAATGTTACGGAGGACTCAACTCGAGATCTCTGGTTAAGTATGAAGTAGTACTTACAATCCCATCACATTCCTTGTTGGTGGAATTAGTTTAGTTTGCGCTTTTTTTCCCTAAAATTTCATGCATTTGATGATTTGTTATGTGCAGGACTTTCCATATCCGGCGAATAATCTCGAACTGTTGAATCATACTTCTGTAATTAAACCCTCACGATTAGATTCTACTACTAATACACCTTCTAACAAGGTACCTTCTTCTCTGCATCTTCAATTTTTTGTCATTGTTTTGCTGCGAATTACAAATTGTTCTTGCTTTTGGATTGTGGTTTCAGTAAAATTAGCTGGTCTAAGCTAGCCTTGTTGTCCTTTTGTGATAAAGAATTGAACTTTGGACCTAACTCAACAGTGCATTATCATATCCCTGATTAAATTTCTATGAAGTAAAGATTGTGACATGAGGTGAGGATTAACCATCTCATCTTTAAAGAGCCGATATGGGAGCTTAACATTTCGTTATCATATCCCAAATAAATTTGGAAGTAAAGATTGTAGTTGGCTAGCATTCTCTTAGATTTCTTGAAATTCTTGTTTCCTTAATTAGTTTTAGCCTTTAAATGAATAAATGCTCAATGTTCTCAATGTATTCCCAACATGAGAGAATCAAAGTTGTGAAATGCTTATGCTGCATTGTGATTAGTAAAAGTTTTCTTTCCGCGGAATTTTCAGATCTAATCTTTACACTCCCATTTACCTTTCCCAGGGCAAAATTTGGAAAGCCTCTATTGTTTCTTATTAATTATAGTGCAGATATTATTAAGCTTAGTAATAAGCCAAAAAAAAAACAGAAAGAGCTAAACTATAGAAAATAAGAGACTGAATAACTCAACTTTTCATTGATTACATCCGTCAAGAAAGAATCTGTCGCATCTCTGGTGCAGTTCAGTATGATATTCTACTTCTAGATGTTAAACTCAACTAATCCCTTCTTGACAACTGGGAAGGAAAATATTAAATATGAAAGCACACCTGGGGGTGGGGGGGAGGGGCACTCTTAAGAGTGTCTTGTGCTATGTTTTTTTCCTTGTTTGATGAATGAGTAGTTATTCTGTGCCATCTGATTAAACATTCTGAAAAGGATTCTTCTTGCAGGACAAAACACATTAAGTCTTTTCCTTTAAGAGATTATATCTGGGATTTTCTTTTTCTTTTTCTTTTTTTCTTTTTTTTTGTGTTTTAAGAGCTGGTCTGTTTCTTTTTGGCATCGGTATGTTCAATGTTGCTTGTAAGTACAAAGAACCTCCAAGGTCCTGCATGAGAATGGTTATTATGTATATATTAGTTCCTTTCCATTGGTTTTCCATTTGCAATCCAGAAAACTCATGCTTCTCTTTGTATTGTCTGGCAGAACTTTTGTCCAATATGTCTTGATTCGTTGAGCTATAGCTGCGACAGCAGCCCAGGACAGGCTATATTCACAGCACAATGCTCTCATGCTTTTCACTTCGCTTGCATATCATCCAACATTCGCCATGGCAATGTTACTTGCCCTGTTTGCCGTGCACATTGGACCCAGCTACCTCGAACATTGAAGATGCATTATTCTCCTCACAGCAATCAGGCTGATCCCATTCTCCAGATTCTTGATGAATCAATTGCTACATCTCGGGTACATAGACGTTCCTTTTTACGCTCTGCTCGCTATGATGATGATGATCCAGTCGAGCCTGACCGCACATCAAATATTCACCGTTTGCATCTGTCTTTATCACCTGTCCCTCACAGTACATCTGTGTTTGATCCTTGCTCAAATCCGAAGTCTAGCTTTAGTTCATGCCATTATCCTCAGCATTGTTTAGAATCTTCACAATCAGCAGCACCACATTTTGTAGAAACTGGGCAGTCCCCCCTGGTTTGCAGCTCCTCTAGTAGTGCGTATCTTTGCTTAAAATTGGCACATCAGCCAGCCACTGACTTAGTCTTAGTGGCAAGCCCAAACGGACCTCACCTAAGGCTTATGAAACAAGCCATGGCATTTGTGGTATTTTCGTTGCGGCCTATAGACCGTTTAGCTATTGTTACCTACTCTTCTGCCGCAGCACGTATCTTCCCTCTCAAGTGTATGACCTCTTATGGGAAACGCACAGCACTTCAAGTTATCGATAGACTGTTTTATATGGGCCAAGCTGATCCAGTAGAAGGACTCAAGAAAGGAGTAAAGATACTTAGAGAACGCAGCCACCAAAATACTCATTCTTTTATTCTACATCTTTCTGACAATCCAACAAGATCTTTCCATGGGTTTCACTTGGAACTTCCCATTACAATCCATAAGTTTCATGTGGGATTTGGATTTGGCACTTCAAATGGATTCGTCATGCACGAGTTTGAGAGATTTCTTGCTAAAATACTATGTGGTGCAGTTAGAGATATTGCATTGATGATTGGAGAGGACACAAGGATCGTGAGGCTTGGAGAATTGCGAGGGGGTGAGGAGAGGAGAATTCCATTGCTTTTGGAAGATTTGGACAAGGTCCGCGTGGTATATACCTACATTGACTGCATGATGGATGATTCTGTTAAAACAGGTGAAGTTGTAGTCGGAGTTGGTGACAGGAAAGAACTGACGGATACTATTGACATTGTTGAGAACACTGGTGGAAGAAGTAGCAGCGTTGAGGGCTGGGAATATCATGATCCTTTCATGGCTAGACGATGGGCTAAGCGTTTACATGGCTATCGGATATGATGCTCATGTCCCTGAAGTCCTTGATCCCATGAGGATGATCTATTAATTGAATCATTTTTTAGAATCTGCATTATAGGCGTGTGATCTTGAAATACATGAAGATAGTTTCTTGTATATCTGTGTTCCCAATTTTTGTATTAAAGAATCTAATATGATTGATTGAACTGTTATGAAGTGTTTAATGTTTAACAAGGTACTTATTTCCCCAACATTGTGAGGATTCATCATAAATAGACTAATTCTTTATTGTTAGTTTATCGCCACCTTTCTCCTTTATTATTTAGCTTGAGACCAACAATATGAACAGACTTACTTACGATTTAGGCATTTTTTTTTTGTTAACCAAGTGGGAGGCGAAATGTAAGCACTTACATATTACTTACAACTTAGTCATTTCTAATCTCATCTTTTATAACATTGGAATTGTTTGGTTGGTAGCAGTTGCAAACAATCCTCATAGGGTGATCTGGCGACTAATGTTACGTAGTGATCAATGAAGTGTTAGAAGAATCATGCGGTCTCAAGTGACCTAATGGTCAATAACATGCATGGAGAACCACGATTTCTCAAGTTCAACAACAAAAGCAAAAACATATTATGTGATTTTCCAAGTATTGATAGATAGAATTACTTATATGATATTTATACCGATGAAAAACAGTAAATATCTTGTAGAATAACCTAGGTGTAACCATGTTTAAATCAATAACAAATTTTATATAAAAAAAAACCGTCTACTCAAATCTTGATGGATAGTGTTACATAATACATATCTGATTGGAACACTATTGCTCGCATTCAAATTTCACCACATACAAAATAACTAAGAAATTCTCATAAATCTTATTGGTCGCATGACAAAATAACTAAGAAATTTCTATAAATCTTATATGTCGTAATTTTGATGATCAAAGTTATCTGATACTTGTCATGATAAAAATACATCTATTTTATACATTAATCGAAATACGTGTAAACTAATCCGTACACTCGTGTAAAAAAATCAATCTTGGTTACACAATTTAAACATGGAGAACCGCCGGGTAATAAACTCCATATCACATCACTGTGTACCGAATCATTTCATTCTTGACTTTGGGGTTGGCGAAAACCCCAAAATTTTCTACTTACTCTTTGAATCTGCATTCAATTCTATGAAAATTGCTTAATCGATACAGTAATACTTGTTGAAATTCGATTACAGAAGCAAAAGGAGTTGATTCAATGTTTCCCAGATTGATTCAATCGCAAGAAGATGAATTTATTCATGGGTGTGATGTTAATGTCGGTATTCATCATCATAATAGGGTTAATGGAGACCCTTGTCTTGTGCTTACTTCAGATCCCAAACCTCGTCTTCGATGGACTGCTGATCTTCATGAACGATTCATTGATGCTGTTACTCAACTTGGCGGACCCAGTAGTTAGTATTTTCTGTTTTCTCATTTGCCCCTCTTATCAAGTTTGTGTTTTTTTGTTGTTGTTGAACTTTTCAAGAATGTTGAGGATTTTTTTGATGTTGATGTATTGTGTAATGTTTAGCATTTAGATGTTGTTTGTTTCTTGTTTGGCTGAGAAAATGAGGTAGTGCACTATTTTCATCCATGGAGGCGTGAGACTTTTTGAGCTCACACCTTTTTTGCTCTCCCTTGATAACTTGAACACACAAACTTAAGGTTGGCGATGAAAAGAGTGCTTATCGTCTGAGCAACCCCGAGGCTTGAGACTTGAAAGTTGAAACTTTTTCTAACAGCTAAGATGAGGAGTGAGACCTTTTGAGCTCCCACCTTTTTTGCTCCATTGGTGACTGGAACCCACAAACTTAAGGTTGGAGATGTAGAGAATGTTTACCGTCTGAGCAACCCCGAGGCTTTTTGAGACCTGAAAGTAATTCTTACAGCTAAGATGAGGCTTTAGACTTTTTGAGCTCCCACCTTTTTTGCTCCATTGGTGAAAACTTAAGGTTGGAGGTGGAGAGAGTGTTTACTGTCTGAGCAATCCTGAGGCTTGAGACTTGAAAGGTATTCTTACAGCTAAGAATCAGCTTGAGACTTTTTGAGCTCCCACATTTTTTGCTCCCTTAGTGTCTCAAACCCACAAACTTAAGGTTGGAGGTGGAGAGAATGTTTACTGTTTGAGCAACCTCGAGGCTTTCGAGACTTGAAAGTTATTATTACAGCTAAGATGAGTTTTGACCCAATGAAAAGTTCAGCAAGAATGGGAGAAAAGTTAAGTAAAACCCCAATCTCAATTACCATAATTAAATTGCAAAAGCATTTCCAGTCAGGAGGCTGCTTTGAAGTGAAAAAGAAGAAGTACATTGGGGGTGTGTAAAGGGAAAACTACTGGGCTTGCAAAGAATCTCTCTTTTTTTCATTTGCCCTTTTTTCTGTTTACCCCCTTTTGGTTTTTGAACTTTTTAGAATGTTGAGGATCTATAAGTTATGTATTGTGTTACATTTAGCATTCAGTACATGTTTTTTTGTTTCTTGTTTGGCTGAGAAAATGAGATAGTTTACTATTGGTTCGCCAATTGTTGTGTAGATTTCGAATGGCTAGCATTTGCATCTATGGAGGGTTGAGACGAGGCAGATAAAACGTACAGCTAAGATGAGTTTTAACCAGAACAAAACCTTTAGGTCCAATCTACTCATTAGATCTATCCACTTCCATTCTCCTCAAACCCCACACCCAACCCCATCACCATAGTTAAACTACTATAGGTTTGAATCCTGCTGAAGGTAAGAGGGATGGGCCCATTATCCAATGAGTTTCGAGATTTGCACCAAGGGCATTTGGGATTTCTTGGTTATAAAAAAATACCATAGTTAAATTGCTGAAACATTTCCATATAGCCTACCAAAACCTTACCTAATGGACTAATGGGTGGTATGTGCAAGTTGGAAATTGAGAGGCTTCACTAAAAATAATTTACAAATTGAAATCAGTCTAGTGTCATACCTAACAGCCTTTATCCTGGAGAAAAAGAAGAATTACGCGGGGGTGTGAAAAAGAAAACTATTGAACTTGCAAAAAATCGTTAAAAATTATTGGGAGAATTAAAAAGCTGGAGACCTTATTAACTCAAGATACATTCAGTTTATTAGTCCTCATTTGGGAGGATAAGAGAACGTAACGTCCCTTTTCTACCCTCTCTGAAAATCTTGCTTAATTTTGACCAATGCCATAACAGATAGAAAGACACATGTTCAAATGCTAGTGTAGCAGTAGTGATACATCTAAATGACTCCTACAGAGTTTCAATATTTCAATTTGGTTTCTATATTGGTTCTCTTTACATCAGAATTATCATCTTGATGAAGAGTAATTTCAGTTACTGGAAATAGCATCTAGTTTGGCTTTTCCATAGTAGCCACAAAATATTATCTTCTTCTTTTACATGACATAAACAAGTGTATGTACCAATTTTTGAAAAGAATGATACGAACAAGTTTAGTTTAATTCCTTTACCTCTATAGTTGTTTTTGTGCTTCGATACCTCATCTTACACCTTTCTACACTAAAGTGTGCACTTTGAGCTTAATTTTACCAACCAATTGTGGCAGTTTCCTATGTTTTTCTCTTTCGCATGACTGACAAGAGGGGAAAGTTTTTCAAAGCCCCAGGACATTGATCTTGGGTGAGTTTGGAAATTGGAAATGAAACCATCTATTACCCATAACCCAAAAAGTTAATTTCTTAGGGCAGATTCATGATTAGTCTTAACTGGATAAGCTTGGGAAAATCTGGAAAATGGGGTTCGTATTGTGGAAGAGAAGGTAATGGCTTAAGTTGGAGAAGAGTTGAAAAAAGCTGAATTTGGTGCTTGTTTGTTACCATTGGTACCAAATGAACTGTTGCTGGTGTACTGCAGTTCTTTTAAGTCTTTGCCTTTACCCTTTCTTTCCTTGCCTTGAGCAAACACTCTATTATGCTGGCAACGGAACATAATTTTCCAGTACCAATATGCAATCAAGACAAGATAGGCAGGTGCTGTCTGACATGTGTATATCTGGTAAAAGGCAGATATACTTATCGGGGAAAGAACTTAATATTCATAGAGACCTACATATTCATTCGAATTGGTGTGATAACATAACTGCTTTCTCTTGTTAGTTGTGCTTGGCAAAAGAATAACCCTTTGTCTCACTCTGAATTGCAAGTGCTTAGTTTTATCAATTAGCCTAAATTAGTGCCGCCATTACCTCCTGTTTAATTTAAAAAGGTCCCCTATAATTAATTCTCGTTGACCACATCATATAGGGATCATCGAATCAATAGCAATGTTTACTTGAATACAAGGTTCCGCTCTTTTTTGGTTGAAGTAAAGGCAAGTTATCTTGCTGGATGATTTCTCCTTTTCTCGGCTTTATTATCTGTATTTGGATTTAATAAATTTCTTGTTATAAACTTTGCCAACCAAGTGAACCAAAAGATGCCGAAAGGAGGAAGAGTTTTTTCCAGGGGTTGGGGGGAGATTTGTATCACTTGTTGATGTTAATATAATGGTTGCATAGTTGATATCTGCATTAAAGTCTTTAGTTTGGCTGGAACACCTGCTTTTCTCATGGATATGCTTTCAATATCACTTGCAGAAGCTACTCCAAAGGCAATAATGCGGACAATGGGTGTCAAGGGACTGACTCTCTTCCACCTAAAGAGCCACCTTCAGGTCTATTAGAATACATTAGATTTTCTTATTTGCCTCACAAGCCCACCCCACATCCTTCACTTAAGTCCCAGATGTAAGGAGGAGGATGTGGGTGGGTGGAGCAAAACATGTATGTTTTCTATTGAGCTTAGAATCAAATGTTTTTTGATCAATTTTTAAATATGATGTTGTTTGTTCACTGCAGAAATACCGATTAGGTAAGCAATCTCAGAAAGATCTTGATGAAGCTTCAAAAGATGGTAGGTATAGTTGACCCCCATTTTCCTATAACTGGAAACGTGGTTGCTCCTGTAGTTTCACAAGTCTCTTGGCAGTTGGCATAACCTTTACCATTTCAAAAAGAAAAAGAGAAAATAAGTCTCTTAGCATATATAGTTAATTAAGCTTCAAAACTTGCCTAGTGGCTGTCTGGCTGAGATATATATCTTTCGATGCCTCAGGGTTGATGTAAACAGCTTGCTCTTCTGTTCATCATCAAAAAACAGCTTGCTCTTCTGTTATTTCTGGTTCTACCTTTAGTCTTTCTTCTTCTTCTTCTTCATTTTTACATAAAAAGGATTAGTTAAGGAACAATGGTATACTGATTTGGAATATAGACTCCAGCAACTCTATTTACCCCTCATTTCTTCTTTAAATAAAGCCAAAAAGATGAAAAATGGAAAAATGCAGGAAGAATATCATAAACTTGGGCAGTGATGTGTGAAGCTTACAGAATAACCAAGAAGACACCGTGATGTTGTTTATGTGTGAGATCAGATCAGTGCAGGAAGGCTCTAGGAAGAAGCTCTTTTTTGAATTTTCTTTTATATTGAAACTTGGTTCTTGTTCTTCATTGAAGGACTTACAGCTACGTATTCATTAGAAAGCCCTTGTTCTGGTGGTACTCCTCAGCAGTTGCCTGCATCAGACTTGAATGAGTAAGGATTCATCTTATAACTAAACCGGCTACTACTTTATTTTTACCTTACCCCATTAAATTATATAGTGATGTTTCTGCTTAAGCTTTGCTTGAAATGCACCTTTTAGTTTAAAGTGTATAATGTCTTCAGAGGTTTTGAAGTCAAGGAGGCATTGAGAGCTCAAATGGAAGTGCAAAGTAAATTGCACCTCCAAGTTGAAGTAAGCTTTCTGCACTACATCGGATGAGTAAATTGCATTTGAATGTTTCCCAAAATAACTATGTGGAGTTGATCCTTTCAAACAAAGATGTCCAGATGAACATGTTCTTAATCTGGGCTGATAATTCATTATATTTTTTGTCATACAGGCCGAGAAGCACTTGCAAATTCGGCAGGATGCTGAACAAAGATATATTACCATGCTGGAGAAGGCCTGTAAAATGCTCGCTGATCAATTCATTGGTGATGTAGTTACTGAAAATCACCAAGAGACTTACCAAGGACTAGGAACAAAGACACAACTTAGCCCTTTATGTAATCCACATGGATTGTGCCCCTCGGAGTCTGCTGACTTTGTTGGAGTCCATGGTCCAGAAGAAGTTTCCCCCAGAATCCATCCACAACGCACGGATTGTTCCACTGAAAGCTGCTTAACTTCGCATGAGAGCCCCGCTGGATTTCCTCTAGAAGGATCTTCACCTGGAGGGAAAAAACGAGGGCTTAGCGGAGATTCAACACATGCATCATATGTTTGGGGTGAAGCAGATATGAGATCATCCGGCGTGCTACCAGTTAATTGCTTTGGAATTACTGGCTCTAATGTTCAAAATGTCTCTAATTAAGAGATTAAGCCAAGTTCGTCCACTGTCATTGCTTTGCACATAGCAGTTTCTGGGAAGTCCAATGAGCCCAACTTAAAGCTGTGTAAATGCAAGCTGATGTTATTCCAACTCTTAACTGCATCTCTGTGAAATCTTAGTTCCTTAAAAAAAAGAGAAGAAAATTGAGATTCCATTTGCTTTTATATCTTGCTTAATTTACTTTGCTGTCCTAATTTTCATTTATAAGTTTGACTGCTTTGAGCTAGGCTGCATGTTAGGGAGTACTTCAGTATACCAAATGAGAGGCAGCAACAAGTACCGTTTGGACATGACTTCTTTCCTTTTTATCAAAAGATATTTTCAAATCATTGTTTGGTTCAACATTGGAATGATTTTTTTATTAGATTTCAAGTTGAGTTTTTCACCTTTGAAAGTTTGTTTTGATCAATTTTTCAAGTGAACTCTTCCACTTACAAAACCTTTGATTTGTTTCAAGTGAAATGTATGTTCAAACTCAACTTCAAAAACTTTTGTTTTCAAGTTTCAACTAAATCTATGTCCAAACGCGTACTTGACATTTTGGTTGCGCAAAATGTTTGTATGAAGAGTCAAATGCATTTGCCTGACAGACATAAATGTCAAGTCAAATAACTAGTTCTTGCATTTTGTACAAAAAAAATTGTGAAGACAACCAAGTGCTTGTGACATCAAATGAGAAGCTTCTGCATGTTTAAACATTGCTACTCAGCAGTCTGGGCTGCATCACTTGGTTGTATCAGACCAAAAGAATCCATCTTCCTGTTGAAGAATTTTCTCCTCTAATCAGAGTAGACCATATAATTTTAAACTGGCCTCATAATCAAACTAAAACCCAAACATTTGAAAGAAAGGGGAAACAGGAAGGTTTACTGGCATTTAAATTTTCTAGAACCAATTTCAACAAATTCAACATTATAAGGAGAGTTATAATTAGTTACATAAACCTACACTATTGCTAGGCATACACACAAGAGCCACTAAAGAAAAAGTTGTCAACTTCTCCATTTATGGAACAGAGCTTGTGAATAGCAACAGATGGTTAGGAGGAGCTGTATCTCCTATGGTTAATTCTCTTCTGAAAGCAAAGCCGTAATCGCTGGCTAAGAGCTTCCAACTTTTCAAACTTCTCACGCTTAGATTTTTTTGTGATTTGTGCAGCTTTCTTTTTTCCATCGTCCTTTGATGAGTCCAGTGCAGTATGTTGGTTATCGCGAAGAGGGGTCGCAAGCACATCTACAGTTATCTGCAACACAAACAGAAACTTGCAACTGTTTATCACGAAGCATATATACCAGTAGAGAAAAAAATCTACTGGTTGAAATAGACTCAAGTTAGTGGCCCTTGAACTTTATATCATGAAACAAGTTGGTACTATTTTTTTCATTCAGCTGATATCATATTCAATCCCAAAGTGTTTTGGCTTATTTAGAGGGTTAATTTGACCAGCTTTCAGAGTGATATTGAGCATGACTAAATAATAGTTAAGGACTAGAAATTAAACAGAAAATAGCACAAACTTGTTTTCTTTTCCATTTCAAAATATAATTAGTTAGGACTTAACACAATTAGCAATATGGTCCATCAGATTAGGATAGAGGGAAATATAACCTTGAAGAGTATCTAAGGCGCACATAGATGTAGACAGGCAATTTTATAAGGCTGTCTTCAATGAAAAGATCCGAGAAATGAATTCATTCGTTTTGGTCAATCTACTCTATCCTTGTTTAGAGCTGAGGAAGGGTTTATATAGCTCAATTGAACGTGTAGATGAAATTACTTTGATGTCAAGAAATGATGGAAACATAAATATGAAATAAATCTGCTTTATTTATGTGGGAAAGGTGATTGTCCTCGCTCTTGCATTAGCACTAACAAAATTCTGATTGATTTGGCTGAGATATTCTTGCGGACAAAGTCTGGATCATGACCAGATAATGAATATGAGGAGCACCTATTGAGCATTGAATCTTATTAAAAGATGAAAACACTTTCCAGGTTTGAGTGTTTAGAATTGAATAATGCATGAATTACCATATGAATGTAACTGTGAGTTGTATACAGGGTACAAACTTACATTTTATATGAAATTGCAGGGGTGACAAAAAAACTGCTATCTACAAGTATGACAATGGGGATTCAAATCTGATTATCAGAGTGGGAGCAGAAGCACAATACCTGATTGCCACTGGCGGCATCTACAAAATCTGTGGTAATCTCATCATCACTTCCCAGAGATGAGCACCTTCCCCAACTCTCTCGATTTGAGCTTGTGCAAGAGTAACAGTCCTCATTTTCGCCACTTTGCTTGTCCTGAGAATCAGAATATCTGAAATTTTGGCAATAGCGAAATAACAACCAAAACCAGCACCAAAGAAGAGTATTGTATTTCTAAAGACTTAAACTGCCATCAATCTGACACTCCATCCTTCTTAAAACAAAGGTCCCCATTTCAAGTGTCAGCAAAGTTTTATCATAATATTTTTTGATATCTAGACTGGTAGCTCAAATAAAGATCTCGGGATAACAATCCTGTATCTAATCCTTCATCCCAAATAACAAACCAGCTGGACAACTGAAAGAGGTAGTGGCAGAACCAGGATTTCAAAAGATAAGCGCAGGATTACAGACACCGAACATCAGTCAACGGACCTGCGATTCCGGGGATGGCCGAGCAAGGATTTGAAAGCCACCAGAGATGGGGCTTGGACTTAAACGAGATAGACGAGAGAATAACAATTTTTTTTCTCCAAAAGGGAATAACATATTTGTAAAAAAAGAAGAAAAGGGGAAAAGGAGTTGCAACAGATTTGGAGAAAGTCAAAGAAATAAAAGAGAATATTAGTTGCAACAACCCTTGAATTGAATGCAAATGTTTTAATCCTTAACCAGTGTACCACAGTACAAATGGTGTGGGCACCCACTCCCAGTAATGCTTTAATCGATGAGTCAACACATTTAAGAGTAAACTGCACTGAAACAGAAGTTTGCAAACCTCTGTTTGTGGAGTAGCATGACCATTAAGTTCTTCTCCTCCATTAATTAATGGATCCTACAATAAGTAACAAAATCAATCAACTTGTAGTGAAGCAACTTAACATCACTGCGATTGAGAAAAACTCATCGGGGAAGAGATAGGGGTGGAAGAACATGGGAACTTGAGAGTTAAGGATAATTCTTACCTTTAGACTAGCAATTGGGGCAATGTCGGCAAGGAGTTCGCCAGCAGACTTAGCTGTTGAAATGCTAGGTGGCACAGATGAAGAGCTTGCTGTATCAGAAGTAACATTCCGAAGAGTTGCAATTATCTCATACAAGAGTTTCTACGAATAGATCACCGGAAATGAAACGTACATCAGATCGCATGATTCACAACACTTAAGTAAATATATATCGTTAACAATCATGTCAAATAGACAAGGAACTACTAGTAATACACAATAGTGTGAAGAATTTATGACAGCTAAGTTAGACATCGAATTAGTTTCGATTACTTCTCGAAGAATGAAGTGATTGCAGTGCAGAAGTTCTAGAGTTACTTGTAAGCAGAATACATGTATTTTTCACACACACACACACACGCATATATATATATATGTATGAAACCCTTGTCATTTTACTTCACATTTTATGTAAGTTGCTCGGACTCAGGTGCGGGTGTCCAATACGGGTGCATATCTTTGAGGTTGGATCCTTCGTGATCTAATTTTTAAGATTCGGGGATATGGATCCATGTATGGATACGGGTGCGGGGATTCACCTAAAAATATTTAAAATATCTAAAAATTAGAGTTATAAAACGTAAATTATGAGATATTATGTAGAGAACTTGAGGAGAATCCTGGAAGGAGATTAAAGGAAAAGAAGTGACATAGAAATTTCTATATATAAAAGGTATTCCATTTTCTTCAATTTCACCTTAGCTTTTGTATTGATTACAGAAATCATTAAAACTGTCCAGACTTTCCTCGTCGATTTTGGTCAAAGTACCCAAAATTGGTAGACCAAATCGGACATGGATCCCACACCCACACCCACACCCATGTCGTTTCGAGAAGAGTGCGGCACCAAAAGTGAAGAGTCCAAGCAACTTAGCATTTTACTACTTACAAGGTTAATGAGGTAACTATGCCAAGTCAAATTGAGTGAGTCCTATAAACACCCTTCTCTAAGCTGACATAATCTAGAAAACTAACTCTAAGACTGTGATTATTTTTTCTAATTAATTATACAATTTAAAATTAATCCAAAATCTCCCTCACATAAACAAGAAACTCTTTAGCCAAGATTCAATTTTCCATATCACCAATTTAACTACCCCTTTTGACCCAAAGGAATGGACCATTACAATTTGGAGAGTCAAACCGACCGTTTTCCTTTTACTATAAAGTTTTCAAACATCTTAACTATTAAAAAATATGATATATAGTAACTATTCTTTTTACAAGGTAATACACATATATAGTAACTATTCTTCTTCCTCTGTTTCTTTTTCCTTCTTTAAACTTCAAAGTTACTTCTATTGACTTTTGTTTTGTGTTTTTCTCATTCAAGTTCCAGACTTTTAGTATCTACTATCTATTTTCAGTTTTTGAATTGAAATATTTGCTAATATGTTATTGTTATACAGATTTTGATTAGTTATATATTCAATTAAATATTTTAATTTTTTTATATTAATTGATGCGACACTTCAAAAAGGCGAGCGGCGAGTTGTGGCAAGACAGACCCTTATCGCCTTTTGTCGCCTTTCACCATCCAAAACACTGATAGTAACTTTTATGTACATCAATATCAACCATCCTCTTTAATGTATCCACTAATTCTATTGACTTCTTTATCAGTGAACTATATTCCAATTTCCAACTGTCTATCCAAACTGACACTCTTAAGCTAGCTTCTTTGCTCTCTCCTTTGTATAGGCAATATGGTAATTTTAAATGGATTTACCTGTCAAAGTAGGAGACAATATACCTTGATATTCTCGATCCTTCTTTGATTCAAATCATTGTTCTATCCGAATGTAAAAAGATTAAGATGTGGGACCCCTTCCTTATGTAGCACCAAATCTACCCTTCGGGGTGGCCCAGTGGTTTGGGCTTGGGACTTCCATGTTGAAGGTCTCAAGTTCGAAACCCCTTGCCAACGAAAGTAAGGGGTTTGCCTTCAGGGTCGAGCTCGTCGCACCGAGCTTGCATAGGAGCGGGGGTTTTACCCTGTGCGCACCCAAAGGGTAGCAGCTGCGGGTTTCCCTTGTCATCAAAAAAAAATGTAGCACCAAATCTTGGCATAGATGTGATGGAACTACTTCTCTAACCAGCCCACACCGGGTGTCCCAACCACTGCTCATACACCCTCACATCCATGTGTCAATGTGATGACCCCATTGATTATTTAACACTACATCTAGGTACTAATGTAGTGCATGTCTAGGTTTTCCTTGCGAACATAACAATACTTAGAGGATTCATCATATTAAGATTATTATTATGTTGACCATCAATCTGCTTGCAACACTTCTCCTTTATCTGGACTTGGAACCAACTATATGTTGCAATGCTCACATAAGTGGTGTTAGGTGAAAGGAGAGAATGCCGAAAAAGTTACGACAAAATCTTGCAAAAAATATTCTCCCGCTTTAACCAACAAAAGACAAACCAAGAAGTTTATTGGTGCATGCAGAGTTCCACATCCCTTTTTCCTTCAGAACTGGAAGAAAGCAGGTCTTAACAAGTCTTCTCGGTCCATTTGGAACACCATTCCAGCTGTAGTCTTATGGATAATTTGAAAACAAAGGAACACTAGGATTTTTCAGAACTCCGAAATATTGTCAATAGTAAGACTAGATGTATTTCTTTGCTTAGCTCTTGGCGCAACATGGCTAATGATGATGTAAATGATCCCGTGGCCATGGTTGATATTGTTAGCTCGTTACACTCATTGCAATGCTTGTTCGGGATGTAATTTTTGAGCCAGCATATCCTTTTTGCTGGCTATTTCTATAGAGCTTCACATTACTTGTCAAAATTTTAAAAAAAAATATGAATTTCTTGATCAAACAGAATTTTCTTCTCCTTGCTAATTAGTTAGGAATATAATCGTTTCTTCATTGACACAAAAGGTAATACTTTTTGACATTGAACTCATCTGATAAATACAATAATAATTAAAAAAAAAACAATTCAAATCTAGGAAACTTAATGAGTTATTTACACTCATCTGGAAATACAACTGGGAAAAATTACCTCATCCATTCCAGCACTGACCTTGATGTCCCCTAAATCGTAATATTTCTCTATTTTACTTTTAGTTGGTGAAATCCCGGGAGGGTGGAGGACATTGTAGAAGAAAATAGACACTGAATCATAATAAAATTGTGGTCGGGAGGAATTGTGGTCACCATCAAACTTGATAATGTTTTTATCACCCTGTACAAAGAAAAATAATAGATTACACACAATTCACCACATCGCAACTTACTCCAAAGATATTCAAAATATTCTGTACCGCATATGATTTATAAATGAGATCAGAGTGATGGGGCAGAACAAACTTATCATCTTTAGCATGTCCAAAGAGAACAGGAATATATGTTTTAGGAGAAACCTGCCAGAATCAGTAAAATTTTGACGCATCAGATACATACCATAGTTGGAAAAACTTAAACCTGTTGAAATGCTCAGCTTAGTTATATGAGTATATGTTTTTTCCCAAATTAAGTGCATTATCAAACAAATTAACTACATGATTTAAACAAGCTTTTATCAACTTCAAAGGACAAATTGATTAGACTCGAGACAACCATGAGCTCAAGCACCTGTAAGCAATTAAGTCTCATGATATCAAACTTTGCCTTCTTCTGAATGACATGTCGCATATACTGCACAGCAACCTTTATCTGCAGAAACAAAGAGAGAAAGATCTCAATACCTTATGAGAATGACACAGGTGTCTGCAAGTACTTCAAACTTTCTTAAGACTATTAACTCTCTTCTTCTTGCCTTACTCCTTCTGTTTGATGAACACTAGGGAGCCATGACAAAATATGCATTTTTTAGCAAGAAGGGACATAAATAAAGCAGATTATATGCAGCAGATTAGAGATAGTTTTCAGTAAATTATCCAGTAGACATGATTTCCGGCAGTCATATTCTTATCAATGATCTTGAGCTAGTAGAGCCAACTAATGAGCCAAATATATTAAACCCTTTCCGCCTAGAAAATATGGAATGAGCCAATGAAAAAAGTTCATTTTGAACTCATAATTTGGTCCTCTTCTTTCCTCGTGCAACTGTTTGAAAAAGACAAACTAAAACTGGGAAACAAACCACATTCCCGATGCAAAATGAATTGACCAAGTGCATATATACAAAATATAATGAAATAAAACCCACAAGATAGTAATGCACTTGTATGAAAGAATAGTGATACACAAACTGATGTCATACAAAATGATTTCTTTTTCACCACCCTTTCTAAGAAGAATCATAAATATGCAAGTACTTGTTTCAGATCACGTTATAGATGTCCATCCACAGAAAAGAAGGGGATCCATACGGTGAATTTAGGAAGCCTGATTTTGTAGACATCTACAAGCTCCATCATTAGATCAAATAAGTTAGAGAAGGCACTGTCCAAGACCATTCCAGCAATAGAAGGATCTTCCGCTCCATATAGAAGGCTGGTAGATTAAACAGAATTATTAAAATTGTGATCATGGAATTATTTAGAAACAAGGAATCAGAATCATAGTCAAACAGTCAGCTAGAATCTAACTTGTCTTTTCCAGAAGAATTTGGACTGAATTAACGAGCAATTGAAGTATGCAAAGTGAAAATACCTTGTAACTGCACCCATAGACCGCCCCCATAGACCTATGCGTGATACTTTCAGGTTGCTTCTCAGATATGACACAACTACCTTGAGGTCATCTTTCTGATACGTAAACGAAGAGTTTTTCATATATCACAAGCACCACAAAAATAATGCATGCAAGAAAAGGAAAAGGCAGTACCTCATGCCAACCAAGACTAACGTAGTCGCCATCTGACAAGCCTGAACCCGAGAAGTCAAGGGTTACCACAGTGATGTTTGATGAAAGAAGTATTACAGCTGCCTCATTCGCATCAGCCCTACAGCCGCTGCAGGATCCAGAATGGACGTTAAAGCTCAATTTTGAGAATAAGACGTTAGAACATATGATACATTTCAGTAAATATTTACTAAATCCCTATACATACTATAATGTATGTGACTATATAAAAAAGGTCCACGGCCTAACAAGATTAGTGGAGCACATAATTATTAAATACCTAATGTACTATATAATGTATTGACTCTTCATAAGATGCTCACAACTTAAGCAGATTAGTGTTCACGTCAATGAATTAAAAGTCATAAATGCAAACAGTAAACCTGTTTCCATGGCAGTATATAACACAAGGAAGAGGAGCACCATCAGGAAATGATGATGGAGTATAATGACTGCATCGCAAGGTATGACCTCTTTCATTCTTAAGCTGCAAGAAAATAAATAGATGAAACAAGGATAATCCAATTAATTAGAAGACGATGACTACACAAATGAGCAAGGGTGACCACTTTAGGTAAGAGGTGACCATACTTGCCTCAAAGTCTTCCCTTTTGTACTTTCTGCCCCCAAGACTGAACTCCTTCTCCCATAAAAACTGGTCTGGATTGTAATCTGCCCTGTTATACAATAGAGAGCAGTTGACAAACCTCTAAACAACTATCAAGCAAATCAAAAGCTCAGATGATAGATTTATGCTTTATAGCACAAGGTTAGAGCTATTGCATCAAAGACCAAACAGAAAATGGTTTGGTGGTTATATCATAGATCAAGCTGGAGACCTAGTTAAAAGAATTGGGGTGAATAATTAGACAACTCGTGGACCTAGGAAAATAGTGGCAAACATCCTGCAGGCATATCTGAATGAAGAGTAGTGTATATCTTCTTTTTTAAAAATAACTAAGAAACCCCTGAGAGCTTGCAGCGCATTGTTTAAAACTCGGTGTGATCTCCAGGAAAACATGCAACAACGTCTCAAAAGTTCCAAACCAAAAATGCGGGAAAAGGAATTTTTGACATTTGAGTAGCATATTTGCTATGTCAAAAACATTACAGCTGCTGAAGGGATAATGTTTAGTTCCCCCTATTCAAAAGGTGAGATTAATGAGGTATATTCTTGTTGCTCAAATGACTTCACAAGTTACAACTAATTAAATACATGCCTGCAAACATTAAAATCTTGGACGGCAAGCCAAGGGTTGATAGACCAATAGTGTAAAACTAGCCTTGCTGCACAGAAGGTCAAGGGACTAAACATTCCCCACCGCCACCCCCTTCTCCCGCACAACTGTATATAATCAGCCTTCCTGCATAGAAGGTCGAGGAACTAACCATACCCCCACAACATCCCCTCGCATCCCATGATATATAGTTGGAGAAAGCAAGAGGAGGAAAAACTTTGTAACTCCCTTGATAACAAGAATAGACAGAAAAAGTTCAGAACAAGATCACAAACTCCTCACCAAAAAAAAAAAAAGATCACAAACTGAATTCAGAAACTATTTCATTTGTGGCTTCTAAATAGTTATCATGATCACTTGTCAGAGGTATAAATCGTGAAAGGAACTCCATCCTAAGCAGGCAGAAAATATGAATCTCTAGACATATGCAAGTCCTACCCAATCTCTCAGTGTTCCTTTTTTCTCTCATTCATTTTGCATGACCTTTTTTTTTTGGGCTAACCGTGGTGTCCGGGCCAGCTTGCGGACAGATGAGAAGAAATCAGCTAGTTTTGTTTTTTTATAGTCAAAAAGCTAGTGTTTTTTGTCTCTGCCGGGGGTTGAACCTTGCCGGGAGTTGAATCTAAGACTCCATGATTCTCAACCCACTTCATTGACCACTAGGCCACGCTCTTGGGTACCATTTTGCATGACCTTTTGGCAACATAAGTTTCAATACATTGATCACGAAAAATGAAGAATTTGGGCTATGTAAAGAAAAGAAAAAAAAGGTTCTCCATCTCTAATTGTCTTTTTCCCCCTTCATTTCCTCTGATACAGTTACATTTTATTTATTTATTCATTTTTTAAAATAAATGGGACAGGGGAAATGGGGAAGGGTTTACAAGGTAGGAATCAAACCCTCAACAAGATGAAAATTCATGTATCCAACCAACCAACTAGCTACTAAGATTCCCTGACTGATACAGCAACATATGACTTAATTTAATCTTTGCATTCACATAGTTTGATCAAATGCAAGGGGGAAAAGAAATACTAAAATTCAACAAACATTCTACTTGGACTATGCAATTCAAACCTACATTACCCAATTAAGCAGACAATGAATCAACAACAAGTAGAACACACAACAATTAGAGCTAAATTCAATTAATCCTCAAAACAATGCCCTAAAAGAAAAACCCAAAAAAAAAGTTGATGATATACCAACCTGGGCGGACGAATAACAAAATTGATGAACTGATCAATCATACTTCAAAATCAATTTTTTCTTTACTCCCAAAAACACTGCAATCTCTGATTATAAAACTCGATTTCGTACCATTTCAAAGTCGACCTACTTCAAGTTTTAACCAGTCCTTCTTACCCAAAGCAAAAAACCCACAAGAAATGTAACTCAAATTCACAATCTTTTCTCTTTCACATCGCTCAATGAAGCTGTATTAGTTCTTGAAAAGCTTGAATTGGAACTGAATTTGCAGATTTTGGAGATTTTTCAAATGGGGATTCTTGGATTAGCAGAGACAAGAAGGAGTTTAAAATGTTGATTGTGAGAAGTTTATGGGATCCATTGTTAGCAATAACTCCAGATGAAGAAGAAGAAAGGTGGAATCTTGTTTTGGAAATATTAGGATGTGATTCTAATTGAAGAAGCCTAGGCTTTGGGATACTTCACTACTAGCTCCTTTTTCTTTTCCTTTTTTTTTTGGATTCTTGACTTAATAAATAAAGTTATAACTGATAAAGTAATTATCATGTGATTACTAGATTATGAGTGTGAACGGCAAAAATAATATTTGCGTGCATATAGAATAAAATTATTGATAATAGTTGGAATTTAGTGTATCGCGGAGTTTTTTTGAGTTCGAGATGTGGAAATGACTTTTTATAGAAATGCAGAATAAGATTGCGTATAATAGTCTTTTGTTACTGAGTCTTCTTCGAATTCGATATATAGCGAGAACTAAGTACACTAAACTGTCTTTTTATCTTCTATCTTCTCACTCGATATTTGTTTCTCGTTCTGAAATTCAAATAATATGAATTAGCATAAAATATTCTTTAACACAATAACTTATTTTTGGTGTTTAAATTCGAAAACTATAATTAAGAGGGGAGAGATGTTTATTATCCAATTATAAGTTTGGGGAAATAGGATTTTTGATCCGTGTGTTATTATCTTATTCTGATTTTGATCCTTATGTTATTTGGTTAAGCACATTATACCTTTGACTAATCAAAATGTGTTAGTTTGGTCCTTTAAATTGACGGATGTCAAATATTTAACAGAATTTGTATTTACAAATATAATATTTTAAAAAAAGTAAAAAATCTACTCTCAAAATAAAAAATAATAAAAAGGAAAAATATATATATATTAGATTGGGTGGGTGCATTATTTTGTTCACTCTCGGCTGAATTATTCACACTCCAATTTAAGGCTTTGTATCGATCCGTTCGGATCAATTTTGAAATTTATCGATTTTACTTATTGGTTATCGATTTGTAATATGCTAAATCGATATGGAACTGTTAAGATATCGATTTATCGGTTATTGATGTATCGATAGTAATTGTTATTGATTCGATTATCGGGTTAACCGTTAACATTTCACACAATTTTCATTGAGAATTACTAATGGACTAGTCACTAATGAACAGTACGCAGTAGCTAGTAGTCACTGATAGACTTTTCTCCATTTCTTTAAAGTAGAAAGGAGGCAGACATACCATTACTACGTAAAACACTTAATAAAACACCATATTAACCTTAAGTGATATAAATGTAATTAATTAAGCTTTTTATCGGGTTATCGGGGCACCCGATTAGAAACATGGCCAAATCGAGACCCGATCTGATAAGCCGATAAGAAGTTTGTAGTAAATCGAAATCCGAACTGTTAAGTCATTAACCCAAATCATTAACTCAATAACCAAATTATCGGTTCGAATTATCAATTTCGATTTGATTTTAAACAGTCCTACTCCGATCCCTTTTATCTTCCTTTTGAGCATTGATCTGACTTGAAGAAACCTTATTCTCAGCCTATTTTTCTAATGATTTTTGTTCTTCCAATAACTTTATATTATTTAACTGTAAAAATACTTATATTTAGGTTAAATATTAACAACAAAATTGAGGCTTCTTAAAAGTAATGAAACTTGAAAGGAGTTGAGTGAAGTATAGGTTTGTGCTTCTCAACATTTGTTAGATTAAGGATCGAAATCACATATTTTAATTAATTGAAGGTTTAATATGCTTAGCCGAATAACACAAGAATCAAAATTGAAATAAGATAATAATTCAGAGATCAGAACTTATTTTCCCTTTTAAGTTTGATTGTGTTAACTTCCTTTTAATTTACCCATTAATCTTCTTGTTTGACTGTATTATCCAAAATTGAATGGTTTTGATTATTATTAGACTTTTGGTTTAATATTATCCTATTTACTAGGAAAATATTACTCTATTTTTGCTTTTGACTGATAACAGAATCTAAGAATGATTCTGATAATTTAGTCCTAGTCAAAAGTAAAACAGATAAATTTGGAACTTTTCTTCTTGAAAAAATAGGGTACTTGGAGTGAATGTGCTTTTATTATTATATATTTAGTTCATTAAACTAAAAATGGAATATATGGGATAAATACATAATATATATTTGATTTAATATTAGATAAACTTAAATAATTTTTATTTTCAATTTGTTGATTAAGAGCCCGTTTGGATTGGCTTAAAAAGTACTCCCTCTGTTTAAAAAAGAATGATCTATTTTCCTTTTTTGTCTGTTTAAAAAAGAATGACATTGTTCCTTTTTTTGTAACATTTTAATTTCAGTTTTCCACGTGGCATGTTTAAGGTCACAAGATTAAAGGACAATTTTGTACATTTGACATAACTTCAATTTAAGACCATAATATTTAAAAGTCTTCTTTATTTTCTTAAACTTCGTGTCAAGTCAAACTAGGTCACTATTTTAGAAACGAAGGGAGTAGCTTTTAAGTCAAAAAAAAATATAAAATAGGAGAGTCCTACTTTTGATTTTTAACTTTTTTAGTCATTTTAAACTTATTTGAAGTTATTTTTAACTTTGTCAAACACTCCCTAAAGCTAAAAATGAATTAAAAGTAGGTTTGACCAACTTTAAGTCGATCCAGGCACTAAGAATATGAATGGATCAAAACAGACTAATTTCTGATGATACAAGGATAAATTTATATATTTTCCCCTATTGTTTGTTTTTCTTAATTAACAATTGTAATTTCTCTTAAAACTGTAGCTTACATTTTTCTACAATTACCAAAGTTAAGTTATTTAATTATCCAATTTTAAATAGTAATGTGATATTCTTCTCATGTGAATCACTTTCTAAAAGTTATTTGTCAACAAAAGTCGTCACTGCTTTTATTCTCTCTTTTTTATTTATTCGAAGGTTCAAGTATTATATATTCTCGAATAATGGATAATGTAAATCTCCTTGTGATATATTTATCTCCGAAAAAAGCTTGTAGAGAACGACTTTGAGTACTATAAACTTGTAGAGCCAGCACATTTGCTTTATCTAGATGATAGAGAATGATACAATCTTTGTTTGAGATTGAAGATGTACTATAGACCCTTATGCCACGGCCCACGTATATATCTCGCATGTAAAGTATAAAAATAATAATGTCATATCTATAAGCAACTACTACAGTTGCCAACTCTAAATCATGATCACCGTCTCGTGTATACAACAACACACAATCCACATGCAAACTTTATAACAACTACAAATGCTTCAGTCCCAAACAAGGTGGGGTTGATAAGATAGAAGCCTCACTGACCATGTTTTAGAAAGGAATGTCACACTGTCAAAATCATTTGCTTAACATCCTCTCCCATATCAATGGCTTTAAAATTTATGAATTCAATCAAAAAAAAAAATGTGCAAGTGACACAAATGTTTTAGTTTAATAGACTTTTGGGCAAAATCAAATTTACAAAAATATTGTTCCTCTACATAGTGGTTACATTACATGAGTGTAAATTTAGCAAAACAAGCTGTCCATCTGGCTTGAATTACCCAACAAGTTGTTCTACAATTGAGATAGTTGCCATAGGCGTCTAGATTTGAGCGAAAGTAAACTTTTTGTACAAAATAAATACATCAGAATGACCAGCCCGATCGTAAGTGAAACACCAAGTGATGCTTCTGAAATATTAATGTTATCCCTTGAGCATGCAAGGCCTGCGCGGTGGGGTGGTAGTAAGATACCTGAATAAGCTTTGAACAATCAACCGAAAATTTGTAATTTGCTCTGCTTAAATCCGGCCTTTTCTGGGCTGTTGGTCCCTCAAATGGCTGATTATATACTCCTTAAGCTGACATGTCTAAACAGCAGTGTCTGGCTTCACAAGCCCTTGAAGCTTCCACCCTCCAGGTCCAGCCAGAGAAAATGCCTGAGGAGAGCACTTAAGTTAGAGAAGATCAAAGATTTCAGAAACTTCATTTTGCGACTTATGAAGCTATAAAGTTCCATAAAGCACACACAAAATCATCTTTGCATCTAGAGATTCGTATATGGTTCCTCACAGACAAATATTCATCTTTAAGTTGTTGTTCTCTTCCTGTTTTTGGACTTCACTTTTCAAGAAATGTATCCACAATTAAAAGTATCTATAAAGAGCAATATTCTCTTTTGAAAATGTCTGCCTTTCCATTCAGACATGGTAATAATAAACTTATTCCAATACATAACATTTAATGCAAAAGATGATTAGACTTCACAATATTTTAGGGTGCAAAGAACCAGTTAGGGAGATAAAAAGGAAAAAGTGAAAGATGGGAAAGTAATATTTACATATTTTTTTATTATTTTTTTTGGTAAATTGTATTCATCAGCATTAAGGGTATGCTGGCCACCTCCAAAAGTAATATTTACATATTCCAACTGTCTGAAAACACAATCGTGGATTCACGACTCTTTATAGAAGCAAAGGGAGAAAATATAGTATGAAATCAACTGACTTTCGTTGATTTGGAGCAAATTACTCAGAAATCGACCAGCACTGCCCTCCTAAATTTCGGTCACAAGCCAAACAGTCAGACCTATTTTTAGTTCACCCTCAATTTGTGATATATACTCTTAGGAGTGAATGTTGGGCCTTGTGCCACTAAAATCCAACACATCCACATGATGAGAGTCTCAGAGATGTGATACTAAAATAGATGTGTGGTTATACCATATTAGACAAGATTAAAAATGTCAATATTCATTATTCAGCATAAGGTACAAGCAACACACACTGAGGATAAAATGCGAGAAGGTTGCTTGAGATGGTTTGGTCATATCCAGTCGTCGACCTCCCAGTGCACCGGTCCGTAGGTGAGATACCATGGTGAGTAAAGGTGTGGAACAAGGTAGACCTAACACGGAAGGAAATTGTCTCAAAAGGCCTACGATCTTTTGAAATCCATGTAGACTTAGCGATAGATAGGGCACAATGGTATGTTTTAGTCATGTTAGTATGTTACTTTAGGTAATATTATTTCTATCGAGTCAATTAGACTTAGTAGAGATTTTTCCGCTGATAGAAAACATAGAGAACTTCTATTACTTATTATTTTTATTTTGTATAATATTGGGCTGATATGAATTTTAATAGGAGAAACATAATCAGTGAGGATTCATATAGCTGATCCCAACTTGTTTGATGCTGAAGAGTAGTTGTTGTTGAGTTGATACTCATTTGCTTGCAAGGTATTTGATAACCTACCAACAGATAGTTGAAGTCTTTAAAGCAGATTGTCATTCTCTGGTAAGATAAAGGGAATATTTCTACACTCTAATAACAATGGAGTTCATGAAATTCCTAGCTACCAAACTACAGATAACTACCATAGATCAGATTGATTGACACTTGACAGGAACGAGGTTTTAATGACTGCTTATAATAGGAAAATAGCTAGTTAGGAGTTCTGGTTAAGACAGGAGAGAATTAACTTGGGATGACAAAAGCTAGGGGGAGCAGATATCAAATTTCGTTCTTATACAACAGCAGGAAGAAAGCAAGGCTGTAAAACAATACCCTAAAGTAATGACAGGCCCTATTTTGGGGGTCAATAGCATTTCACTTCACAGTGGAACTCAGTATACCGACTAACCATATACTACTTTAATGCAATTGAATTTGCAAAAGTAAGACTGGGAAAATGGAACCAACAGTTACAGATACAATACCTCTTCCCACGACTTCCCAGTGGCTTCAAGCAAAGCAGCATTACAAGTCTTTAGTTCTACAGTAGCACCAGACAACACTGAGGCTGCCTCCTCCCATCCTCTATTGTGTCCCATACACCTAAATAGAGGATTAAATTTTAGTATTTTACTATGAAGCACTTTACCCAATAACTGTCAATTGACATAATGAACTGTCATTTCTCCAACCGGAGATGAAATAGAAGGTTGTACAAATCCAATAATAGCATGAAGTTAATACATCGAGTAATGGGACAACCCTCTACACTAACTGTATACAAAAAGTAGAGTATTTCACAAAAACATTATTATCTACAGAGACCGTCTGGTCATCAATACTGACTGAAATATCTCTTATACTCCAAAAGCGTACAAAAAGAAACAATAGTAGAAAGGGGTTCTCTTTAACTCTTTCGAATGATTTTATGTTTCTCTCAAATATGATCCACGAAAGTGATTAGGGAGCTATTTCATGTACTCTCCTACACATCTCCCAGCTGAATATCCATGCAAGTCATATCTGTGACGATCTTGACATCATCCAATTCAACTCCCAAAACATTCCATACTGTATACCATAATTTATATATCGTAATAAGTGACTGACATTTCAAATGTCTTCCTGCACATCAAAACCAACAAATAGGATAGTTTTCTCCTCGTGTTTTCTGCAATGAAGAATGGCTCCCACGTCATACTAAAAAAAAGACACCTTTCTCTTTACCCTAAGCACTTTTTTTTAATGGTGGTGGTGGTATCATATGAGTTCAAAATTAACTTGCTGCCTCTCTGGTTTACATTTGCAGCTGTGGGTGAGATTTATTTGTTTGTACAATAATCCAAGCAAACATTTGAGCACTCCATTCTTCCGGTCCTGCAAATTTCTTATCTTTTGAAGCACCCATAATAGATTTGATGTAACACCCCGTATGCTAGAACTACCAAAATGTAGATTTTCAGCAGTTGCAGGTGCAACCCACGGTTGCCACCCACGGACCGTAGGGTGACCCACGGTCCGTGCTGGTGGTCCGTGGGAGGCCACCAGCAACCCTCCCCAGAAAGCTCTGAAAAATTCGTCTAAGGCACGACACACGAACCGTGGTCCAGGTCCGTGGATCGATACCCCAGTTTCCAGTCCCAGTCGCGAACGACGGCCGACCAGCACGGACCGTCGGTCAATCCACGGTCCGTGGGTCCCGTCCGTCAGTGGCTCCCGACAGCAGTTAGGTCAGGGGTCTTTTGGTCTTTTCCTTATGCGTTGGACCCCTAAACTACGTCGTTTAAACCCTAAACTACGTAGTTTTGGTCAGTTTTAGCCTAGAAACATAACTAGAACTTACCTAAGTCAGATCATTCATCAAAACTTAGAAAAATTAGAGCGTAAGAGGAGAAGGAGATCAAGAACCCTAGTTCAAGAACGCAGCAAGATTCCATCAGTTCCAGCCCCGAAATCGATAGATTTCTCCGTAAATTTGTCACCAGGTATGTGGGATTTCACTAGTGGGTTCCTTTCGCCAATTAGGTTCCTAGAATTCAGTCAGAATCTTGATTCCCTAGATATTATCTAGACCTAGGGTTTCTTGAATGTTAGAAATTGTTGGGTTTTAGCTGCTAGAATGATCCAAATCAGATTATTATGTTGTTGCTTTAGTTCTTGCATGAAATTCAGAACCCTAGTTGTGTAGATTCGTTTAGTTCATGAATTACACATGCTAGGTCAGTTATATTCAGATATACATGCCCCAGTTACGAATGTTTCATTATCAATACATTAATGTTGCATTCTCAGATTTTGCATGTCAGTATTTTGAGCTATCCAGTATTACAGAAATTCAGTCATAATGTGTTATTTACATAATCAGTTGGGAGTAGACT
>JAJONR010000077.1:0-36449 GCA_029582245.1 Solanum etuberosum
AAGAAGTGATGAGTTGTGAAGATTCCATCATAAGAGGTAGAGTGTGTTTTAGCTAGAAAGGAGTTTGCGATGAAGTGTCATTGTGTAGGTAATGACCAAGTGTAAGTGTTGAATAGAAGAGAAAAAGTATTCATAAAGTGATAGCTATAAGTTAGGCTTATGATTTGTTTGAGAGGGTCGTGGTGTTCAGAAGGTTATAGAACTGATCAAGTAATGAGGTACAACATAGTAGGCGAACAATGGTATTGATATTCGGGTTTAGTAATGAACATTAAGCGTGAATTTGAGAAGAGTGTCATGATCGAAATAGTGGCAACATGAGGGTAATGATGTCAGTCTTGGGATTTGATCTGGTAGACTTGACATAGACTTGACATAAATTCTGAATTTCTTGATAGAATTCCTTACACTATATCACTCTATGTGGGATTGGAACTCAATTTTTAGTTGGGTATTTTTATTGAGGATTAGTGCTTACTCTTTGGATTTGTTTTCGAGAGTAGTTTGAGCATTATCATGGCATAATTATATTTTTTTTAGTTGGTCTGCCTCCCTTGTTGGGCTTGTTTTGTATTTTGTATTGCATATGATTGTGCCCATGTCGGGCTTTTGTGCTATTATGATGGATTAGTTTGTTTTAAATTGTTTCTTTCGGTTTTTGATTTGTAGTGTGTAGCTTCTTGGTTTTTGTTTTATATGATATATGGAGTGACGATTCCTGATGATAGATAGAGTGAGGACTTTATTAAGGGTAAATTATCGGTTTCTTGTGAGTATTTTATTGTTGTTGAGTGTGCCAAAGATTTAGTAGCAATTCCTTAATAGATACATGAGTTTTCCCAGTGATGGATTGGTTAATGACTTTCTTAGGGGCAAAATCATCATCTTTTTGGGAGGTTATGGCTTGGTTGGTACCAAGAACATTGTCTTGCATGTGAAAAGTTGTTGAACATACCCCTCCATTTTGAAAGTTGAGCATGTTGTGAATGATTTTATGACAACTCTTATAAACCTTTTTGTGACTTATGATTCATTAGTAGTTTAAATGTTCGATGCCATTTGTATTTTGAAAAGAAAATAAAATTTTGAACCATCTTGATTAATTTATATGTCATGTGTGGTGAATTATTGAATAATTCCTTGTGCTTGCTTCTGTTACATAGAACTTATCCGTTTGGTCTTGAAATGTTGGTCTTGATTGAGCTTGGTTTGAAAAATAATCTTAGGCTTTCACTGTTCTTGTTTTTGAAGTCCAATTGGCCTTAGAATCCCACCTTCGCACTAAATATATCCTTAGTTATCCCCTTTGAGCCTATTCCCTTTTTCTTGGTAACCTTATTACAAGTCATATCCTTTTCAAGAAAATATTCCTCGTTTGAACGCTCCTCTCCTTGAACATGACGTTGTGAAAGTTGAAGCTAAAATTCTAAGTTTGAAGTGTTATAAGTATTTAATAAAAGGAATGTCCATCACATGAGGTCTTGATATAAAAAAATATATAATGATGAATGGAGCAAGAAATCTCAAAGAAAAAAGAAATGAAAAAGAAGGAATGAAAGTGAGTAAATAAGACTTGAATCATTGAAAGGTTGAAAATGGTTGCATGTGGGGCATTTAGAGTGGAAATGAGAAAAGTAAAGAAAATGAAAAATTTGAAATTTTCAATGGTTTGAAAAGTGAAGAAAAGCTGAAGTGTTTGAAAATCATGAATTGTTGTGTAGTGTTCAAGGAGGGTGTAGTCACTTTTACCCAAACTATATCCTAACATTCCCTAAGCCTACACAACAAGCTTAAAAAATTCCGTTAAGATTTCTAACCAAATGAAGTCAAGTGAATATTGATTGAAAAATATGGGCAAGCCTATGGTGTCGTATTTGTGTTCATGAGATGTTTTGTTTTGAGTGTGAGTGTTTGTGCTTATTTCCCATGTTTTGTAAATACTTTGTGAGTGTTTTAGGACATTTCCTTTCTTGTGAAGGCATGTAAGTTTATAAAGTAGTGACTTTGAAAAATTTTAATTGAATCAAGTGAGCATGTAAAAGAGTGATTGCGTTGAATCATTTCTTTTGGTTGAGTTGTTGTCATGATTCTTGGTTCTTGAAAATGTTCCATTAGAATGAGGGGACTTCTTTTGTGAAAATTTTACTTGTCGACTTATTGTTAGTACTAACAAAATTCATTACATTTAGGCTTAATTGAAAAAGTTAAAATTGATTTGTGGTGTGTGTATTGAAATGAGAGACTCTTGTGTTTGGATTTTTTTTACTTGAGGAGAAGCAATATTTTAATGTTAGGGTGATGATGAGTAGGAGATTTCCAGTCATTTAGTTTTCTTTTCTTGTTAGTTTTGGCTTGATTTAGGTAAGAATTAGTTCTTTTAATATGGTTTCCTTCATACTCCCAGGAAAATGATGTGGAGATTTTATTGAGAAGATATTTGAAGAAACCAAGTGAAATTGACGCGATAAAAGATCTAAAGGAAGAAAGTTGAACTGGAAGCCGAGTACCTATCACGGCCGTGTGAAATAGGATTCGCAATCACGTGACTCAATGACACTACTCATCACGATCATGCGACTTAGTTGTCACAGACACGAAGAGCAAATGCCTTGCGCCTTGACAAAATTATAATTTCACCAAACTAATCCGAAAAACCCTTTTAACACTCATCAACAATAAGCTTTGGAGAATTGAATTCCTAATTCAGATTGTATCTCATCTTAGAATTTTGTAGAAAGAAAAGATGTAGAGTTCATCTTTTGGGTTGAGACTTTGAAGACAAGTTGCCCCATAAATTATCTTTTGGATTGAATATTGTGTTCTTAATATTAATATTTCTTATCCTATTTTCTTTCCCTTGCTTTGTATTGTATGAATTGTTAGTGTAATTGCCAATTGAAATTGGGGTTTTGTGCTAGAAATAGACAAATCCTTTAAGTCTTTAATTTCTCCTTCTATTGCTTTTGTAATTGATTCCATGCTTCTTATTCATGAAATGGGTTCAGTCTAATTTTCATGTTTTAATTTATGATTTGAGAGTGCATTCTGAAATCTATTTTAGCTCTTTGTGGGATCCTCGAACGATAATTTCTGAAGTGGATAACCAGATTGATAATTGCATATTAGTGTTGATTCTTAAGTTTGTACGAAAGAGAGATTTAGGTTATCATTCTTGAATGCTACGCTTGCTTGAAAGAGATGCCTATATTAAGATAGTAGGTTGTTTTATTGAATTACATGATTGAGACCAAAAGGATATTTCATGATACATCACAATGAGATCGAAAGAAGATTTGTGTTGTTAATGACGACCTAACCTACATATGATTAAATTAGCATGTGTTGAGTTGCGATGGACCGGTTGAATGATAATTGAGTTCCAATTTTCCCAATAATTATCCCTTGCTTAATTAGATCTTTACCCAATACAGATTTTGTTACCTGAACCAATCTTATTTTGATAATTGTTTATTGATCGTTTAGATTAAACCTAGTAGCTTGTATTTTTTTGTCTTTTCAATCTTTGATAAATTTTTTCTTATAGGATTCCACCCTGACTCTTATATTAGGTATTTTATATTACTAACAATTGCTTATTTGTTAACTGATTTTGTGAATATTTGAGCGTTATCAACAAGCAGCTGAATAAGGTGACCATCAAGAATAGGTATCCTATGTTGCAGATTGATGACTTATTTGACGAACTTCAAGTTGCAGTAGTGTTCTCTATGATAGACTTGAGATTCGGCTACCACCAGTTGAGGATTAGGATGGAAAACATCCCTAAGACTTTCTTTACGATTACTTACGACCACTATACATTTTAGTCATGTGTTTTGGCTTGACTAATGCCACAACAACATTCATGGAGTTTATGAATTTTGTGTTCAAGCTCTATTTAGACTCTTTTGTGATATTTATTATTGATGACGTCTCGGTCTACTCTAGGACTAGCGATTAGCATGATCAGGATCTCAGGATTGTACACCAGACCTTGAGAGATCAATGGTTGTATGTAAAATTCACTAAATGTAAGTTTTTACTTGAGTCTATAACATTCTTATGACACGTGGTGTCTATTGTTGGATTTTTGTGTATTCGATAAAGTTTAACGAAGTCCATGGTTAGGAAAGCCCTACTTCTTCAACCGAGGTTCAGAGTTTCATCAGGTTGGCAGGAGACTACAAACTATTTATGAAGGGGTTTTCTTTAATTGTGGCACCTTTGACTAGATTGATATAAATAAATGTCCTTTCCTTGTTTTTTGATAAGTGTGAGGTGAGCACTCTGAAGGTGAAGACATTGTTGACTTCAGCGCCAATTTTGACTCTTCCTTTTGAGAGCCATGGGTTTACCGTCTACTATGATGCTTTCATTTTTTCCCTTGGTTGAGTGTTGATGCAATAGGGTGGAGTTGTTTCCTATTCTTCCAGATAGCTTCTTGAGAAAAACTACCCCACTCGTGACTTGGAGTTGGTAGAGGTAGTCTTCACATTGAAGATTTTGAGGACCTACTATTATGGTGTTCACTGTGCGGTATTCACCGACCTTTGTATTTTTTAGTATATCTTTAGCCAGAGGGACTTTAACCTGAGACAGCGTAGGAGCTTGGAGTTACTGATGGACTTTTACATTACAATCCTTTATAACCCAGGAAAGGTTAATGTGGTAGCAGAAGCCTTGAGTCTGAGGGTAGTTAGTATGGAGTGTTTTGCCTTCTTACTAATGGAGGTATGACCTATGGCTTTGGATATTATTTTATTAGCCTACCAGATGTTTAGACTTGATATTTCGAAGCATCACATGGTACTCACTTGTGTGGACGATAGATCTTCTTTGATAAAGAAGATTTGAGCACAAAATTCTGATGATCTGAAATTGAGAGTGATTTGGGAAAAGTGCTTAGCGGTGAGGCTAGGAAGGTGTCCTTAGATCCGGAGGCTATTTTTAGGATTTAGGGTTGTATTTGTGTTCCTAAAGTTAGTGTGTTGGTTGGGCTGATTCTCCATGATTCCCATTGTTCTAGATATCTATTCACCGTTGTGCTATGAAGATGTATCGGTATCTTAGGAAGCACTATTGGTGGTGAGGGATGTTGCGGTTTTTGTGGCTAGGTGCTTGAACTATTGGCAGGTGAAGTATAAGCACCAAAGGCCAGGTGGTTTGATTCAGTGGTTACCCATCTACAGCTGAACTGGGAGAGCATATCTATGGACTTTTATGTTATGATTTCCATGTGTTTTTAAGAGTTTTGATTCTCTTTTGGTCATTGTAGATCGATTGACCAAGTTAGCTCAATTTCTACTGATTTAGACAGCTCTAGTTCAAAGAGATTGACCTAGATTTACATAACAAAGATTGTTCATTTGTATGGTGTGCAAGTGTCTATCATATTACATAGAGGCACTCAGTTACATTACACATCTTGAGGTCTATTCAAAGAGATTTGGGTACCCAGGTTGAGCTCTATACAACGTTTCACCCGCACACCAATGGTCAGTCTGAGAGGACTTTTCAAATCCTGAAGGATATGCTACATAACTTTGTTATTTAGTTTTATTATTAGTGGGATCAGTCTTTGCCATTGTCAAAGCTTTTGTATAATAATAACTAGCATTCGAGTATTCAGATGACTCCTTTTGAGGCATTATATCGTGGAAGGTGTCATTCTCTAGTGGTCTTGTTTATAACTTTTGAGGTTAGACTGTGAGGCATCGACTTGTTTAGAGCTTTTATAGATTGTGTCTATGTAATCAAGGAGCGACTTTGTACTGCCCAGATTAGGTTAATTGCTATGCCAATCAGAGGCTACATCGCTTAGAGTTCATTGTTGTTTATCATGTGTTTCTACGGCTGTCACTAGTGAAAAGGCGTGATAAGAATTGATAGGAGGAGCAAGTTTAGCCGCAGGTTCATCCGCCCATTTGAGATTCTAAGGTGAGTATGAGTTATGCCTTATGAGATAGACCTACCTCCAACACTTTAAAGTGTTCATCATATGTTTCATGTATCTATGATGAGTTTGTATGTTCCCGATGAGTTTCATATGCTTCAGTGGGATTTGATTCATCATAATGAGTCCTTAGCTTTCGACAGGGAGCATGTGACTTTTCTAGACATGAAGGTAAGGACGTTGCGGTATAAGGAGATCCCATTAGTGATGGTTCAATGGAGGCACGATCTCGTTTAGGAGGATACTAGGAAGGTCGAGCTTGACATGATGACCCGTAATCCTCACCTTTTTAGCCTCTAGGTATTTTCTATGTTTTACTTTTGCTAATGAAAGTCCTTTTAGTAGTGGATATTGTAAGAACCCTGAAGGTTATTTATGTGTTTTTGTGTTCTTTTCTCTATTTTTCTACTTCCCGTAGCTTACTTATAGGTTTTGTGTGGTGCTGTATTGGGGGTCATTTTTTCCGAGGAGTTCAGATATGTTTTTGAGTTGCCTGGGTAAACATTCTGGAGAATTTGATGTCGAATAAGAATTATGTTTATTACATAAGCTCATGAAGCGCCATTTTGGTCTAGTGTGATGGCTTGTTCGGCTTTCGAAGCTTCAGTTCTACTTTTAGGTGTTTTAGCTTTTAAGTTTTAGCAAAAGGTTGACTTTGTTGGCAATGTTCAAGGTAAGTGCACTTGGAGGAAGATTCCATCAGCATAGTTAGCTATGGAATCACATGTTTTGTGAACAAAGACCTTTGGTTCAGTTCTCGCGGATTCTGGGATGAGTTAGTGGTGTTTAGTATTTTGTTTTGTATTGCTTTGTAAGAATGACATTGGTTAATATTTTCATGAGACGACCTCAGTCGGTTGTTTCATCGATTAGGTTGAGTCCGAAATGTCATTTTAGAGTATATAGCACTTTTGGTTTTGCGTCGTTTTGAATCCGAATAATGTCTAAGGGTCCATTTGTTGTTTGGAGCAGTTAGCTCAAAATGTTGATGCTAGAGCACTGGTTCCATTGCTTTTGCAGCCCTTGGCCGCCTTTGTGATAGCCGGTGTAGAGACCAAGGGGTAACTTTTGTGATGGATATCAGTAGGGTAGGTGCCACGATTGTAGTTACTCGTCGTTATTACGGCATGACAGACGTTTTTGCAGCGGCGCCTCTTGGGTGGGGGCTGCATTTGCGGCCTTTTTTTGCCGAAAGTGATGGCTGGTTGAGTGGCGATATCACCGCATTTGTGGTTATCGCTTGGAATTAATTCCCCTTGCTTCTATTATTTCTTTTAAAAAAAAACCTTTGAAGTGGGGCTCAGTTCTTGTCTAAAATTCTAATATCTTTTTGACAACAATAAAATTAATTGTAAAACAATTAAACAAGTAAGCAGCCATTAACAATCTAAATACCTAACATATGAGGTCAGGGTCGAATCTCACTGAAAGTGGTATAGGAATGAATTCAATTACGAAGTCAAATTGTGTCGTAATTCATTATAGACATATGGTAACAAGTGTGGATAACTGCCAAATATCAAATTATGATTTTTTGGTAAACCAATTTTGACACAAAAAAATAAAAAGAGTGTTTATCAAGCAAGTGGAGTAAAATTCTAGAAGTGTGCCGAAGTGGATATCGATTTCAAAAGGTTGATAAATGTAATTGCTCAACTACATTAGTTGCACATGGATATATTGGGTCAATCTCAAACACACATTGCATTTTTCAATCACAACATTCTTATGATGAGAATTCTTCTCAGAAATTCCATGACAATATACTAAACAACCCATTACCTTTACATAAATCTTCTCTATAGATCAAGTCGAGCATTTAGACACAAAACCACAAATTTCTTTCTCAAGAAAATATGGAATACAAATCAAATATGCAAGCATCAAATTACAGACTCACTTTATGTACCCTCCCTCAAGCAATACATGAAGATCTAAAGTAGAATTAAGTTTGCAACCACAATTCATAAATTAACACATGATAATTATATAAAGGTAGATAGATATTTTCAAATTAGACTTCAAGTTGGTGTGCCGCGTGTTATGAAGGCAGAGACCGCCCCAGGCCTTGCTCGAATTTCCTTCTAAGTTTGAATAAGATAGGATTAGTCTCGCCAAATTCATTCTCGAATGATTCATCGATGGAATCAGACCTAGTTATATGAATTTTTTTTGTTATTCCCCTTTGTTTTTTTACTCATTCTTACTCTATATGGTGAAGATGTTTTCCACTGCAAACCAATATTGGGTCATTTACATAAGGGATTGAGAAAATTATGGAACATTGAACAATTATACAATATTTACCTTATGTAACACGTTGGGATTATTTAGCTACTATGTTCAACCATTAGTGGAACCAAAAAAATAGGCAATTTTAATCCATTGAAATTAAAGTAAAATAGACCAATACACAATATTTCATCAATTTAATCAAAGCCCAACTTCATTTGCACACCCCTAGAATTTAGAACTTAGTGAATCATCCTAAAAGTAAAAGCAAATATAACGAAAACATTCTAAACCTCATATTGATGATCTACAACTTCAAATCTAAAGACACACATCTAGATTCCACAAAAATATATGTTACAATCCTTATTCTCCCTCAAGAAAAAAGTAAAAGGCCTATTGTAATCTAATTTCAAAAAGTATATGATCCAAAAATTTATGATCAAAGGTAAGTTCTATTTTCTTTCTTTTAAAGTATTTATATTTTCCATAAAATTAGCAAAAATTTTATTAATTGACTCAGTGGGCAAGGTTAGTCGGGTTTTTCGACTAAATCGGTGAGTCACCAACTCAATCAGTTAGTTGTCGATTCAATCGGTAGGTCACAGACTTGGTCTTTCCTTGACTCTTCTTGTCTTCAGGCTTCAGGTGTTTGAAGTGAAGTTGTTGTAATCTATGGAGCTCACCATTAACATTAGGAAAATTGTCGATCACCACCTATACTTGCCTTCTTGGCCTTGAATTTCTCACAACTATTCTGTCAATTTCGGTGAGAATCAATAATCTCATTAATAGGTTTCAGCAAGTCATCATTTGATCATTCTTCTTGCAGACCTGCCGTTAGCTTTTTAGTCACATAATCTATCATTTTTGATGAGGTATGGCTCGTTTGGCGAGTCGCCAAGTGCCTATGGCGAGCATCATTTTCACATTTTCCACCTTTTTCTTGTTTTAGCCTCTTTTCGCGTGATTTCATCATCGCCTTGTCCTTAAGCCTTCATAGCTACAAAAGTATAATAAACCATAAGATGTAAATATATAAAGGCATTGAGGAGAATGTTTTTGGAACTAAAAGGTTTCAAATGTGTCAAATCTCATACTCATCAACACCCCAACTTAAACTTTTGCTTGTCCGCAGGTAAGCCAAGTATTCTATCAGTTCAACAAGGGTGTCCATAATAGTGCTTCGCCCGAGCCAATATGTAAGTGCAATCAAAAGGCTAATATCAAGTGTATGCAATTCTCAATTATACTAAAATACCTCAAATTATGACTAGTCAATATCAATATAAACTCACGTTTAGGAATGATCACTCATGATGCAAAATTATCTTTCTACAAATGTAATCAAGTTCTCTCACAACAAAAGACGATTCCATGCTCTCACAAATCATATCAACAGTAAATTTAAGGAATCAACACATATTCTCACTCTCTCAAAGATTGCCTATATTATCCAATCATCACATCACCCAGTTTTTACATGATCTAAAAGGTCTTTTTCAGGCTTGTAATAGGGCTGAGGGTAAATGTATGATCAATTTATCTTAGAGACTTCTCCTTTTCAAAGCATTGTTGTTTTCAAATTCACCTCTACTCGTGGTTTTTCTTTCTTTTGGTCAAGAGACTCAACGTAAAGAATTTTACAATATTCATTTCTTATTCAACTCATTGGGAACCCTTTTTATCTCATCATACTACAATAATGATCAAGGCATTACCTTATAAAGCACTCATTTACATTTTTTACTCTTTTCTCCATTTTTTTCATATGCACGGGTTACATCTTTTTTTCACAAGAACCAAGGGTGATTCTCATGCTTCTTTTTCTCACTTAGAATCTTTCTCCTTTTTTACCACACCCAAATATATGATTTTGGCCTAAGTTTGCTATTCAAATAAATCAATGTTTCAAAAAGGATTTGTAGGGGAGAAGAAACATTTTTGGTTCAGGACATTTCAACAAGGTTGTCAACAAATAGATTAGGCTCAATGGGTGCCAAAATAGTTGGAAACCCACAGAAGGTAGTCACAGTGTTTGTATGATTATTTGGGCTCACTATAAAAACATGACTATAATCATTTCTTTCAATCACCAAAATTAAAAAATTAGACCAGCAAGGCGAATTTTGGGAATCCACACACATGCCTTTAAAGTAATCCTCACCACATACGGCATTTCAAATATAATCGTTGAGAATAAATCTACAAGATTAAGCTTGCGTGCTATGGTTATTGCATGTATCACAATCAATACACAACTAGTCATAACAAGATGCTAGATGATCATGCAAGAGTCATGCACTTTGAATTCCCCTGAAACGTCCACACAAACAAATTTATGATATAAAGAACTATCCATCACATTCATATAGATCATGTTCGATACTCAAATATTCATAATGAGTGTGCAATCTCTCAATTTAAAATCGACACAATTAATCCAAATCTGGGGAAATAGAGAAAAAGAAAAATATCACAACAATTCAAAGCCAATAACCATAAAACTATATATAATCTTAATCAAAAGATAATATGTAATACAACCCAAGTAAAATTTTAAAAACAAAACAAAAAAATACAATCAAAAGGGGATAGGCAATAGAAAATTCCCCTCACCCCAACAAGAAAAATAAAAGCAGTTTCCTCAATACTAAAAATAATAAGTATGGGAATGAAAGGATAAGGTGAGATTCCCTCATTCAGGCTATGCTAGAGGAGAAAACTTTCTTTATGGTCAATGGCGGCTGCATCAAGCTGGCATCACTGCCCGGAGCATCTAATGAGGTATGGTGCCTAATGTTTGGGCCTCACTCAGACCAATAGTAGGTGGTATCATAAACATAATGCTCTATAGGGGCATGATAAATGGACTCCTCAAACTCTTGTAGCTTTATGATAGCCTATGCGCCCAGCTGTTGAATTCCTCTAAGCTGCTCCTGACTCGTCTGCAGAGTGGAATCTTCATCATCATCAACAACCGTCTGCCCAGCTACAGCTCCCAACTCATCCATCTTCGGCACTGTAGAAGGCTCAGAAATCAGCATCTCTTGAAGGGGTACCTCACCCCAAAGAATAGAAATATCTATGAACTTAAGTTTGTCCATATATGTCTTTAAGGAATTCATTTTATCCCTCAAGGTTGTCACCCCCGCTAATTCACAATTAATTTGTTCACCCTCATCAAATTGAGCGGTGAGGTTGTCCAATCAAAAACTATAGGCTATTTGGAAGGTCCTCTGATCTGCTAACTCAACCTAGAAGGGACTAAGGGCAGCCTCAACGTTGCCGCAATCTTGGATGGGGCCTCTTTTTCTAAATGAAAAGCTCTAGTATCCATTGATTGGGTAACACTCCTTATCTATTAAGTAAATCACGTGTCTTGGGGGATTTAATATTTAAGGATGAAGCACCTGCAGAAGTAGAAGGTGTAGCAATGCCTAAGGGCTCCACAGTAGGAATTAGATGCAAATTGTCAGGCTCCAAGGTAGTCTGGTCAACTAATAGAGTTGTGTTAGCTGGTGGAGGATTTCTTTTAGCGGCATTATCCTTCAAATAATCAGCCTCTATCCTCCATATTTTACTAGAAGAGGCTGGAGTGATCCTCACATCAGCCGACTCTATAAATGGAACCCAAGCCAAGTCACAAAGTTTAGTAATCAACAATGTGAAAGACAGGGATGTTAGTTACTGCTTCACATGAGAATCTTCAACTCTTTTGGGCTGTAAGAGGATTGATTTATTTTGAGACGGCGTCAAGGTGCTGCTAATGAACCTGAACCAATACCTCGCGACAGTTTTAAGGTACTTCTTCTCAATATTCACTTTGTCCAATATCCACGAGGGAGTAGCATCAAAAAGAAATGGGGCCAACAAACCCCTCAACTCATTGAGAGGGTGTTTCAACCTCTCCTTATAAATAGTTGTATTATTTTCCCAATAATTTTAAAATTCATTAATCATATAGGTCCCATATCGGACAATCTTCCCCCTAACTTCAACTACTTCAATCGGCTTCCAAGAAAATCCATTTCTCTTAATAAAGAGTTTCTTGACGTAGGCCTCATAAAACACTCGTACACAAGAAAGGACATAGGGTGTTTAGGCTAGGGTAAATTTCTCAAACATGTGATACGGGATAGTGCTCCAAACTGCTGGGTAGTCACTAATCACCCCTTCGGTGCACAACTTCTTCTACTCTAGGATTATTTTCAATCAAGCTACTTTAAATCTGTTCATAGACCGGGGATCAATGATAAATACACCTGGGACACCACATTAGAAGCTGGTTGATACAAATTTTTGAGTGGATTACACTCTTTTTCTTCTGTGAAATTAGAGGTACTATAGCTGGGCCATTACCTTGTGTAGGTTCACCCTAACTTGCTGCCATTTCATTTTCATCATTGGTTCATGAGTAGTTTAGTCGCTCACTTTTGAATGTGGAAGTTGTGCTCTCATCAATCAATTGTCACTTCCTAGTGTTTCGGGGAGCACTAGTAGCCTTTATTTGGACCCTCTCGCTCACACAAGTAGAGCTACATGAAGCAGCCCGAGATCTTCCACTTGGCTTTGATATGACCACCCGTTTTATCTTGTTTAGGGTGGAGAAGAAGAATCATAAGAAAGAGTCCTCCAAGATACTGTTAACTTTTGTCTAGCCATATGTGCAGTGCACATCAATTAAAAACATAGATCAGATGAAGGGTCAGTTCAAAAATAACCAAAAATAAAGCTCAGTAAAATCTTGTTCGGATTCTCAAAAACAAGATCGGCGACTCACCGAACTGGTTCGGTGAGCTTAGGAGAGCTCGCCTAAAGAGAAAATAGTTGTTTAGTGAAAATCAGGCAAAAAGGGTGAGATCAATACCAACTCAGTGAGTCGATGAGATTGTTCGGTGAGCTAAATGAAGCAAGCCAAAAATGCCAGAACATTAGACCAATAATCATCAACAAAAGGGTGAGTTGTGACTCACTCGATGATTCACCGATCTACCTTGGCAAGCTCGAAAGAGCTCGGTGAACATGTAAATTTCATCCCTCACCCAATTTTAAAGAATTTATGGAATTTTCAAGAAACGAATAATACCTACACACAATTTTCATCAAATTATAGCTACCAACCACAACAACACACCCCCGGGTACTCAGACTACCTCCCCCTAAATTCAATTTAACCCAACAAAATGACAATTATCCCTTAAGAATGATGTCACCCAATTTATCATCGGACAAATTCAAGACTATTTGTTGAGTTTTGGATTAATTAGACTTCACCAACAAATTAACAACAAGATCCATAAGCATATCACTTTAAATTTCAATAAAAAACTACATTAACACCACAATATTGAACACAAGGGAAAAAATTAAGCATATATGACAATGGTCAATTAATCATATTAAATCCCCTACCCGCGACACAATAACATAAAATGATGCAATACAATAGAAAATCAGCACACAAGAGTTCGATAATCATGCAATATTTTGAGATACAAGGATTTAAAATTGAGAACCCCCCTCTAAAATCAAGGGCAAATAGACAAAAAGAGGGGGGCATGTGTTTAGAAATGAACACTCAAGCAATTATGCAATCCTCACGAGCACAAATTAGGGTTTAAATTCAAATACTTGATTAACAATGTGTATTAGAGAGCTAGAAAGGAAAAAAGTCAAGAGATTTTAAATTATTGGCCATTTAAAGGTCAAAAGACTCTTGGCCTTTCGACTAAAAATACACCCGATGAGCTGCGACTCTCCAAAGAAGCTTAAGTTCGCCAATTTAAAGTTTTTGCATCATCAGCCATGAACTTCAACTCAACAACCTTGACTTATCTCGCTCAATAAACTCGGTGAATCAACGAATGGAGTATGAGCTCACAAAAATTGATAGAACTCTTTAAAACTCATTGTAGCCTGAATGGAAAGCAATGTTCTTCTCACAAAATCAATTCGGTGAATCACCTATTGAGCCTGCTCCTCGCCAACCATTCCTTGACCTAGGGACTTTACTTCCACCTACACATTTAAACACACTTCAATGGAAATCACTAAAAACTTAGGTTGCCTCCCAATAAATATCTTATTTAGCGTCATGGCTCGACATCGTCATGCTTCCAAGCATTATTCTTCGGGTTTGAAATAGTGTCAGTCGGCAAATTTCATCTTTGCCTCAGGTTTAGATGAGTTGAAATTTTTCACATTTGAGCCTCAAGTTTCTTAACTAAGACAGATTGAGAGGTCACAGTTAGGGTCAAAATAAAGCAATCAGTCTTCAACTCATTCAACACTTTGTTGGAAACCTCAACTTTGTGAATGATTCTTGCCAACATATTTTCGGTCTGAAATTTTTCAGAATCTGCTTGTTCCTTTGGTTTAAGGCGGCATGAGGGGGCACCTATCTATCTTTTTCACCTTCTCACTTCTTCGAGTTTTTGCCTCTATCACGCAAATCAATTTCATAGTCTCTCGAATAATTATCCCAATTCATTCAAACCTTGAGTCCCACGCAGCCTTGGATAGATCGGGTTAGATTCCCCCATTTAGTTGCCAAATAATTGGACTTCTTTCTCATACATGACTTTAAATTTTTCATCCTCCGAGCTCAACCAATTTCTAGTACCAACCGCATTTACTTACTTCAATCAACTCTGATAGCATGCTTTGACAAAAACTCAAGTTGAGTCATCATTTTAGTCATGTTCTCATCACAGTCTTGGTTTTTTTTCTTATATGACATGCAAGATTTATTTTGGTCATAACATTAAGCAAAGTCGAAGCATTTGCAAATGGTTGTCTCATGATTCAACCTAGGATAAGTTTGTCAGCTATCCCTTTATTCACGGTATCAAGACTCCAGTAAAAATATTCCAATAACACTTTATCCAGCAACTTGTGATAAGGGCATTGTAATACAAATGTTTGGAACCTTAATAATATCTCGTGCATAGGTTCACCTTCAAATCTTTAGGAATTTTGGATGTTGTCTCTAAGCTTCACCATCTTCAAAGTACGGAAGATTCTTTTAAAGGTAACCTCAGCTAGCTCTTTCCAAGAAGTGATTGAATCCTTTTGTAATTCAGCCAACCATTTTGAAGCCTCCCCCATTAGATAGAAAGGGAACCACCAAAACATAATGGACTCTAGGGTAATATTCTTAAAATTAAATGGACCACATATATCCATAAAGTTGTGAATTGTTCATGGGGATCCTCATGAGCTAGACCCGTAACATTCCCTTCATTTGGGGTAGATGGTTCTAGTTACATGAAATATAACATTTCCCATATTTGGGTTAATTGGAAAGCTATCATACACCCTATTAAATTAAAAGTCTGATAACGCTCAAATTACTAATAAAACAAGTGAAAGAGTAAGCGATTGCTAGCAATAAAAATACCCAACAAGAGAGTCGTGGTCGAATCCCACAAGGAATAATTTGTAACTAATCGAAAAGACAAAATACTAGAAGCTTCTAATTTGAATTTATATTAATCATAAAAAATTATCAAAAAGAGATTGGTTTAAGTAACAAAATAAAGATTGGGTGGAGTCTAATCAAGGAATGGATAAGTGAGAATTGAAAAATTTAGAACTCAATACTTATTCAACAATCCATTGCAATGTCAACACATGCTAATTAAATCATAGGTAGGATAGGTAATCTTCAACAACGTAAATCTTCTTTTAATCTCATTGGGCTATATAATGAAATCTTCTTTCAGTCTCAATCACGTAATTCAACAAAGCAACCTACTATTTTGTCTTAGTACTCTTTTTCAAGCAAGTCTCACAGTAAACAATGAACACCTAAATCTCTCTTACAAGTAAACTCGTGATTCAAGGCTAATATACAATTATCAATCTAATTCTCCATCTCACGAATTATATTTCATGCAACCCAGAAATATCACAAGTGATATTTTATCGTGCACTCTCATTATATCTATGAAGACATGAAAATTACACTAAATCTATTTCATGAATAGAAGCAAGGAATAAAATACAAAAGCAATATAATGAGAAATTAAAGACCAAAGGTATTGTCTATTTCTAGCACAAAACTTCTATTGCAGTTAGCAATTACACCCACAATTCATGCAATATAAAGCAAGAAAAAGTAGAAAGGATAAGAAATGTTACAATAACGAACACAATCTTCAATCCAAAAGATGAAATATGAGGCAACTTGCCTTAAAAGTTTCAACCAAAAATATTAAAAATCTTAGGTCAAATTTAATCACTAAACTAACAATATTCAGAGATAAAAGATAAGAAATGATTCAAGATGACAGATTATGCGTCCCTTAAGCCCCTTGTGAGGATTTGGGTCAAATATTTGCGAATTTCCAACTTTGCCCATGTCCATCAATTTGGGCTTTACTAAAGCGCTTGGTAGTTCACAAAAGTAAATGTCGCAACCGTAACTATCCTAATGCAAAAGGAATGCCTTCCTTTCTTAACCCCTTCGCAGAAGAAAACCCCACATGATCGTAATATCGACTAGTTGACTACACGTTAACAATCACGGAAGTGCACACCTTCACAGATGTTACATCCTAGCTTGTTTTCTGAAAATTGTAGCTCCTTATTCCACTCTTTTCCATAAAGTTCTTTCCAAGAAACAAATATCTAAATTCAGAACTATTTAATGAATAAGTAGCCTCTTTCTCTACTTGAATACTACAAAATCATTAGAAAAGAGCCACAAATGAGTGGAAATTCCCACTCATCAAGTTCACATAATTCAAATTCCTAGCATCGTCATTTTGCCCATGTGGACTAGCATCATAGTTTCCAATGACGTTCATATCTTAACATATAAAAGAACAACAATGAAACAAATTGTAACGACATGTCAGGATGTTTTGAGTAATGGAACTCTTTATTTCATAAAAGACTCTATCATAATGTTTTAAATAGAAATTTTGATCTATTCGTTAACTACAACTATGTTATTGACAAATATTTATTAAATGATTAATATTGTTGATTGTTAATGGGTAAACCCATAGTTTATTTAATACACTTGATCATTTGATCCATATAAATTTAATTAAAGTTTATAGGTTTGATAAATTTGTGTCATAACTTCAGTCTGAAAACAAAAATGAGAACTTGACGAGGACCATCACAGCAAGAACATAAAGTGCTTAAGTTAACTACCATGCACCAAATCATTGTATTGTATATTTCTATATGAGTCATATTAATATTATAATAATATAGTTCGTGAAATACCAATAAGAGAAATTGAATTAAAATTAAAAAGAAAACTACCTGTGTAACGTTTTTGGACTTGGGGAAAAGATGGTTGTGACTATTTTTGGGTAATAATTTGACAATGGATTAATTTGGGTAATATAGGTTAGGAGTATGTACTTTATGACTAATGATATAGATTTTTTTTTTTCTCGAGTTGCTGTAATAGAAAGTAACTTCTGATAATATTGGTATATATAATTATATTAAATAAAAGTTGTATTATATTATTTGAACAACATTAAATTTATGATATTTGTAGTAATTGAGACATAACCCTAGGCTTAAAATTTGGAAATATGATACATGAGATATTAGTTGGCATCTAGATTTTGGAAATTGATTATAGATTTGGTTGAGTTTTTGGGTCTAGGCTAGACATATAGTAATATGGGCCTCTACCTATGGGCTTGCTTACAAGTATTACATGTTTGATAGATTGAGAATATTCTCATGATTTATGAAAGAGAAAGAAAAAATCTCGAGGATTCGTGACATGTGATTGACATTCGAGGTATGTTAAAACTTTCTAGACTTCATTGAGGGACATTTTTCAAATTAAAGATTTAAAATGGATTATAAACCGGGTAAGGGCGAACGGTAGAGGTCCGTACGAATGGTGTGACGGGCATTGGTATGAGTACTACTGTTATAAAGGGAAAGTTTATTACTATGGATTGACGGATTGTAATCCAAGAATGCAAAAGAATATGGGCATTAGCTGATGTATTTTTTATTTGGTTTCATTTGTGTGGTTGTTTCTTTATTGAACTTGTAAATTTGTGATAGTTGAGGTGATTATACGTCATATCGACATTTGATTGAATGAGATGAAACATGTACCCTTTTTACTGATATTATATTATGCACATGCATTGAAATGAGATTGAGCATCAGTAAAGGTCTGACACATGGAGATTATCTATGTTGAGATCGAGTTGTGATTATAAGTTGGGTTCGTAGAGATTATCTGCGCTAGGGATTGTGTAATTTTGTGATAGTGCATTGAGATCATATCCACAGACACGTAGAGATCATTCATGTTGATATATTGACCTCGTGAGTCCCCCATGTGTCACAAACACTCGATGTATTTCTGAGAAGCATCATGTATATATAGTTGAGAGAATACTTCGCATTTGAGGCATATTGATAAGTGGGAGTTTTCCACTCATTTGAGGTACTTTTCTTATCAGTTCTTTACTTGTTATAGGTAAGAATTGGTGCATTTAATATGGTTGTCTACATATATGTAGGAAAATTAAATTGAGAGTATATTGAGAAGACATTTGAAGAAACTAAGTTAACTTGTAGCAAAAAGAGGTCAGAAAGAAGAAAGTTGAACTGGGAGTTTAAGTATTCATTGCAACCGCGTGAAACAAAAGTCGCGATCATGTTCAATAAGAATTTTAGATTTAAGAATCACATGCTCATAGTTTGCGATCACATGACTTAGTGACTGTGCTTATCGCGACCGCATTAGTTTGTTGTCGCGACTGCATGAGTTAGTTGTCGGGTCCGTGAAGCTTAAAAGCCTAACACCTACATATTATTGGGATTTCACAAATATAATACCAAGAACCCTTTTTACACTCATCAGCAATCATTATTCACGCAATACAATAATAGAATAGAGAGTATCTCATCATAGAATAGAGTAGAGACAATCTTTTAGACTTTATCTTTTAGATTGAGTCTTTGAAGGCATGTTGCCTCATAATACATCTTTTGAATTGAAAATTGTGTTATTAATAGTAATATAATTTATCCTATCTTCTTTCCCTTGCTATGAATTGCATGAATGAATTGTGGGTGTAATTACTAATTGAAATAGAGGTTTTATGCTAGAAATAGACAATCCCTTTGGGTCTTTAATTTCTCATTCTCTTACGTTTGTAATTAATTCCATGCTTAATATTCATGAAATGAATTTAGTCTAATGTTCATGTTTTCATTTATTATTTGAGAGTGCACGCTCAGATCTAGCTTCAGATCTTCGTGGGTTGCTCGAAAGAGAATTCGAAGTGGAGAATTAGATTGATAATTGCATATTATCCTTATATCTTGAGTTTGCTCGAAAGAGATATTTTGGTTTTCTTTATTCAATGTGAGAGATGCTCAAAAGAGGTGTAAATTAAGGTAGTAAGTTGTTTTGTTAAATTACATGTTGAGACCGAAATTAAATTTCATAATATAGAACAATGAGATCGAAAGAAGATTTGTGTTGTTGATGATGACCTAGCCTACCTATGATTCAATTGATATGTGTTGAAGTGCATGCATCGTTTGAATGAGTATTGTGTTCAAAATTTCCCAATTCCCAATTTTCCATTGCTTTATTAGATTTTTTCCCAATCTTAGTTTTGTTACTATGACCAATCTTATTTTGATAATTGTGTATTATTAATTTAGATTCAAACTAGTAGCTTTTAATTCTCTGTCTTTTTGATTGCCGACAAATTGTTCCTTGTGGGATTTAACCTTGAGTCTCTTGTTGAGTTTTTATATTGCTAACACTCACTTACTCTTTAACTTGTTTTGGGATTAATTTGAACATTATAAAAAATGGCGCAATTTAGGGTAACAATTAAGCGTATTTAATTTATTTAGGATTTAGAGTTTAATTTTCAATCTAAATTGTAAATAGTTATCTTTGCTTTATTTTTTCTGTGCTTCTATTGCTTCTTGTGATAACAATAAAATTCTTGGGGTTGTAAGGCCTATGATGATATACGATGGACTTGTTGTGAGGATGAATTGGTTAAGATGATCGCTGATTAGGAGTTGGGTGTAATGATAAGTCAGGGATTTCGACTCATTTAAGGCTTACTATTTGAGGAATTAGTGTCCTCAATGCCTATTTTATGCTCATAACTGATGTTAAAATTTTAAATTGCATCAATGAAGACAAAAGAGCAAGGAAAGGACATTACAAGGCAAATAGGAGAGAAAAAGCTAAAAAAGTTGAAGGAAAGCAAGGTTGGTACTCGCCAAAGCCACTCCGCAAGTCACCGTGTAACACCTCAGAACTCTGACTTGGACTTTGCACCATAAAAAAACAGAAACAGGGGAACCACAGAGGGGTTCACGGGCCGTGATCAGGACCACGGTCCGTCACCCTCATCATGGTTCACACCCTCCAAATAGTGGTGGACCATGGAGCCCTTCACGGGCCATGGAACACCTCACGAGCCATTGGAAGGCTCGTGGAGGAAGTACAGAACCACCCAGGGCTCAGGCATCAGACCATGGAGCCCTCCACGGGCCGTGGTATTGATGACGGGGCATGGTGGCGTCTGTGGACTTGAGCCAGCAGACCCCCAACCCAAGTGAAGAACCACGGTGGCCTTCACGGTCCGTGGTGCTTCACACGGGCCGTGGTAGGGTTCGTGGTTGGACCTCCCCAGAACCAGTAGTCACTGGCCAAGAACCACGACCCACTTGACGGGTTGTGGTCCCTTTGACGGTCCGTCATAGGGTCCAAGGAAGGCTCCCGTCAGATTTTAAGTTGGGGTCGGTTAGGTCTTTTTCCTATGCATTGGACATTTAAACTACGTCGTTTAACACCTAAACTACGTCGTTTTACTTAGTTCAAGCCTAGTAAACTAGTAAAAAGTTACCCCAAATCTTTTATATCCAAAATTCACCAAAACTTAGAGCAAAAGAGGAGAAAGAGTCGACCAACTCCTCAAGAACAAGCAGGAGATTTTCTTCAGTTCAACCCCGAAATCCAAAGGATTTCTAAGTGAATTTCGTCACCAGGTATGTGGGATTTCACTAGTGGGTTCCTTTCATCCACTAGGTCCCTAGAAGTCATTCAGATTCTTTATTCTCTATATCTTGTTTAGACCTAATGTTTCTAAAACCTTGGAGAATCATTGTGGTTTAGCTGTTATAGTGCTCTTAATCAGATTATCATGTTTTCATGAAAACGTTGCTTACCCTTGCATGAAACTCAGAACTCTAGTTGTGTAGATTCTCATAGTTAATGAATTACACTTGCTAGGACACTTAAACAGGTAAGAATGCTCCAGTTTTCGAATGTTACATTGTCAGTTCCTAAATGTTGAATTCTCAGATGTGCATGTAAGACATTGAGCTATCCAGTATTTCAGTTATGTTGTGTCTTACAAATTTCCAGTTGGGAGAACGCTTGGCACCGAGTTGGACTAGGGTTCAGCATACCCTCATAGTCCCAGAACTACGTGCCCCCGTAGGTTTATAAGTCCCCTTTGTGGGCATAAGATTTAGTGATCACGCCAGTCATGCCTTTATACCCCTGGCAAGGTATATTGGGTCCTCTCGATGGGGCGTATACATCAAACTCCGCGTTTAGCTCACATGGTTTTATGTCGGTTAATAGTAGCTCCCACAGTCAGACTCTAGTGCATTTGACCAGGTTTTCAGTTATACTTCAGTATTGAGTCTCAGTATGTCATGTTCATGATTAGCACTTGGTCATTGCATTTAGCTCAGTTTTCAGTATATTTCAGTATTATTATTCTGTTCAGCTTATATCATTGCTCAGTATGCTTGCTCAGCTTATGTATTTTATTCAGTTATATTTTATATCCTGCATGCTCAGTACATTCCAAGTACTGAGGCATACTCTAAGCTACGTCCTTTCATGATGTAGGTTCAGGTACTCAGCATCCAGATTACGCATAGATCGGTTCCCAATCCGTTTTCATCATCTTCAATGGTGAGTCCTCATACTTAGAGGACAACAAACATGTTTTTCATATTCAGTCTTTTATTTCAGTTTCAGTTTTGCTAGAGTTAGTTGGGGGCATATCCCACCAACTTTAGTTAGTAGAGGCTTTTCAGACATAGTAGTAGATTCAATTTTAGCTTTTGAGTGATTGTTCAGTGTCACTAAACTCATAGTACCTTATATATATTCAGATCAGTTTTAGGTATTCCCCATTTTCAGATAACCACTGCTTTAGCTTCCCCATAGTTTATATCTTATTCAGTTATTTTCAGTATGTTTATGATATGCTAGAAATAGGGTTAGCTTGGGGTGACTTGTGATCCTAGGTCGGTGTTACGTCAAGGGGGTAGCCTCGGGGCATGAAAAACTTTGCATCAGAGCCTTAGGTTCAAGAGTCATAGGATATCTGAAAGCCGCACTAAGTAGAATCTCTTTCATTGGTGTGAAGTGCACCACATCTAATGAGATAGAGGCTACGAAGTGTTTTAGGAAAAACTTCACTTCTTGCTATTCTTATCGTGCGTGGGTATGATCTCCTTTCTAATTCGTCATTATGCATTTCAGATCATGCCTCCTCGTAGAGCTAACGCACAGAATGCTAATGCACACAATGCTAACGCAGTTCCTCCAGTCTCGAACCATGAGGTTACGAATGTAGAATTTCAGAATGCGATCCATCTCTTGGCTCAGAGTATGGCCAATCAGAACAATCAGCAGGCCCTAGTTCCTACAAACACTAATGTTGGTTCAACTGCAGCTAGGGTTTGAGATTTTGTTGGGATGAATCCTCCCGAGTTTTTAGTGTCACAGGTTGGTGAGGACCAACAAAACTTCATTGATGAGGTTAAGAAATTTTTTGGAGTGATGAAAGTAACTGGTTATGATAGGATGGAGTTGTCATCCTACCAGCTTAAAGATGTAGCTCACATTTGGTACACTCAGTGGAAAGAAAACACGGGTGCGGATGCAGCTCTTGTGACTTGGGAGTGTTTTGACTGGAGCTTTTCCGGACAGGTTCTTCCCAAGGGAGTTAAGAGAAGCTAAGGCACAAGAGTTAAAGAATTTGAAGTAGGGTACCATGTCAGTCCAAGAATACGGACTTAAGTTCACCTAACTCTCCAGGTATGCTCCACACATGGTTGCCGATCCAAGGGCACAAATGAGTAAGTTTCTGTTTGGGGTATCCGACTTGGTGCAGGAATGCTATGCTGTTAGAGGATATGAATATCTCTAGGCTTATGACTCATGCTCAGCAGGTTGAGGGAGATAAGCTTAGGGAAATGGCTAAGGAAAACAAGAAGGCTAGAACAAAGAATTATGAATACTCTCAGTAGAAATCGGGTGGTGGAAATAGCTTGCAATTTCAGCAGAGGTCTACAGCCCCAGCACCTTCATCAGCTAGTTCTCCATCCCCCAGGTTTCGACAGGATCAGAAAGGTAGGGCATCAGGTTCTAAGTCTCAGGGGAGTGCTTTAGGTAACAGGATTTTCCCGATTTGCCCAAAGTGTGGTAAGAACCATTTGGGCGAGTGTCTTACAGGCAAGGAAGGGTGCTTTGTGTGTGGTCAGTCTAGCCATAGGTTGAAGGATTGCCCTTCTGCCAGGCAGGGGCAAGGAGGTAACAACAATAGGGCTCAGTCAACAGCTTCAGTAGCACCAACAGGCCTCCCAACTCAGCAGGGTGCTTCATCTGGTACAGGTGGCGGTGAGCCCCCAGAACAGGTTGTATGCTCTCCAGGCTCGCCAGGACAAGGAAGATTTGTCTGATGTGGTCACTGGTACATTACGAGTCTTTCATTTAGATGTTTATGCATTGTTAGATCAAGGGGCTACACTGTCTTTTGTAACTCCATATATAGCAGTCAACTTTGGTGTCAGTCCCGAAACTCTCTCAGAACCCTTCTCAGTCTCTACTCCAGTTGATGACCCAGTTATAGCTAGACCGGTATATAAAAATTTCCCTGTCACAATCTCTCAGAAAGTCACCTCAGCAGATCTTGTAGAGTTAGAAATGATAGATTTTGATATCATTCTGGTCATGGATTGGTTACATTCTTGTTATTCCTCGGTCGATTGTAGAACTAGGATCGTTCAGTTTCAGTTTCCAAATGACCAAGTCTTAGAGTGGAACGGTAGTTTCTCAGTGCCTATGGGTCGATTTATCTCTTACCTTATGGCCAGAAAAATGATTTCCAAGGGATATATCTATCATCTTGTTCGGGTTAAGGATATAAACTCTGAAACCCCAACTCTTGAGTCAGTCCCAGTAGTAAATGAGTTTCCAGAAGTGTTTCAAGAAGATCTTCCCGTAGTTCCTCACGAAATGGAAATCGACTTTGAAATAGATCTCCTTCAAGATACCCTGCCCATTTTGATTCCTCCTTACAGAAACGCTCCAGCCAAGCTCAAGGAACTGAAAGAAAAGGTGTAAGAACTTCTAGATAAGGGCATCATCAGACCTAGCATCTCTCCATGGGGTTCTTCAGTGTTGTTCATGAAAAAGAAAGATGGTTCTCTCAAAATATGCATTGAGTATCGGCAGTTGAACAAAGTCACAATCAAGAATAAGTATCCCATCCCCAGGATTGATGACTTATTCAACCAACTTCACGGTGCTAGTTGCTTTTCTAAGATAAACCTCAGATCCGGCTATCATCAGCTCAGAGTCAGAGATAGTAATATTCCGAAGATAACTTTGAGGAGTCGGTATGATCATTATCAATTTGTAGTTATTTCTTTTGGACTAACAAATGCTCCTGCAGCTTTCATGGAATATTTGAGCTTGTTCATCATCGTCTTTATTGATGATATCCTCATATATTCTCGAAGTGAGGAGGAGCATGCGACTCATCTGAGAGTTGTTCTGCAAACTCTTAAAGATCGCCAGTGAATTTTGGTTACAGTCTGTGGCTTTCCTTGGTCATGTTTTATCCAGCGAAGGGATCCGATTTGATTCACAGAAAGTTTAGGCAGTACGAAACTTCCCCAAACCCACCTCTCCAACAGATATCAGAAGTTTCTTGGGTTTGGCCATCTATTACAGGATTTTTGTTGAAGGATCTTCCTCCATAACTTCCTTATTGACCAAGCAGACTCAGAAAAAGGTCAAGTTTCAGTGGTCAGATGAGTATGAGAAGAGCTTCTCAGAACTAAAGACTAGGTTGACTACAACTCCTTTCTTGACTCTACCAGATGGTTCAGACGGTTATGTTATATATTGTGATGCATCCAGGGTCGGCCTAGATTGCGTGTTGATGCAGGGATGTCAGGTCATAGCTTATGCTTCTAGAAAGCTTAAGGTCCATGAGAAGAACTACCCGACTCATGACCTTGAGCTTCCAGCTGTAGTATTTGCCCTAAAGATTTGGAGACACGACTTGTATTGTGTTCATGTTGATGTATTCACAGATCATAAGAGCCTCCAGTATGTGTTTACCCAGAAAGAGTTGAATCTTCGTCAGAGGAGATGGCTTGAATTCCTCAAGGACTATGACATTAATATGCTTTACCATCCTAGTAAGGCCAATGTACTGGCTGATGCTCTCAGTAGACTGTCTATGGGTAGTGTAGCACATGTTGATGAAGAAAAGAAGGAATTAGCAAAAGATGTTCACCGGCTTGCTCGCTTAAGAGTTAGCCTTACGGACGTGTCAGATGGTGGTGTGATACTACAGAATAGATCAAAATCTTCATTTGTAGAGGAGGTTAAGGAAAAATATGATAGTGATCCTGTGTTACTTCAGTTGAAAAGTGTGGTCCACCAGTAGAATGTTCATTTTTTCTCCCAAGGGGGAGATGGTGTGCTTCGTTATCAGGGTAGCTTATGTGTTCCTACTGTGGGTGTGTTAAGGCTGCAGATTCTTACAGAAGCTCATAACCCCAAGTATTCCATTCATCCAGGTGCCATTAAGATGTACCGTGATCTACGGGAAGTCTTTTGGTGGAACAGCATGAAGAGGGACATAGCAGATTCTGTGGCTAAGTGTCCTAATTGCCAATAGGTTAAGGTAGAACATCAAAAACCAGGAGGTATGACTCAAGCGATTAACATTCCTATATGGAAGTGGGAACTGATAAACATGGACTTCATCACGGGTTTACCTCGTACTCGCAGAGAGCATGACTCCATTAGGGTGAGAGTGGACAGAGCCACTAAGTTTGCTCACTTTTTGGCTGTGAAGACTACAAATTCAGTAGAGGACTACACCAAACTCTACATCAATGAGATAGTCAGGTTGCATGGGTTTCCTTTGTCTATCATCTCAGATAGAGGTCCTCAGTTTACCTCTCATTTCTGGAAATCATTTCAGAAAGGTCTTGGTACCCAGGTAAATGTCAGTATGACATTTCATCCACAGACAGATGGTCAGGCAGAACGTACCATTCAGACCTTGGAGGATATGTTGAGAGCTTGTGTGATCAATTTCAAGGGTAGTTGGGATTATAACCTACCTCTCATAGAGTTTGCTTATAATAATAGCTTCAATTCTAGTATTCAGATGGCCCCATATGAGGAACTCTATGTGCGTAGATATAGATCTCCGATCGGTTGGTTTAAAGTAGGTGAAGCAGCATTGATAGGGCCGGATTCGGTTCATGAAACTATGGAAAAAATTTAGCTCATCAGAGATAGATTTAAGACAGCTCAGAGTAGTCATAAGTCTTATGCAGATGTGAGGAGAAGGGACTTAGAGTTTGAAATCGATGATTGGGTTTTACTGAAAGTGTCACCTATGAAGGGGGTGATGAGATTTGGCAAGAAAAGGAAGCTCCGTCCTAGATATGTAGGTCATTAAAGAATCCTAAAAAGGGTGGGTAATATGGCCTATTAGTTAGAGTTGCCAGCAAAACTAGAAACAGTCCATTCAGTCTTTCACATTTCCTTGTTGAAGAAGTGTGTGGGCGATCTGACATCGATAGTACCGTTAGAGAGTGTGGCTGTGAAGAATAGTCTCACTTATGAAGAGGCGCCAGTTGAAATTCTTGATCGTCAGGGTTGTAGGTTGAGGAATAAAGAAATAGCTTCAGTGATGGTTTTATGGAGGAGTCGGTCCGTAGAGGGAGCTACTTGGGAAGTAGAAGCAGCCATGAAGGCCAAGTATCTTCATCTCTTTCCTTCAGATTCCATTTCAGCTTGAGGCAATAGTTCATCTCCGGTCTCTAAGTTTACTCTTGCGTAAATTCAGTCTTAGTATCATGTTCCTTCAGTTGTTCTTGCATTTCAGCATATTTGCATGTTTTTAGAAGTCAGTTCAGTCAGATATCAGTTTCTAGTACTTAGTGCTAGGGATTGTCGCTCCTTCACTCCATATTCAGCTAGTTTAGGCTTCATTCGAGGACAAATGTTCCCAAGGAGGAGATATTGTAACACCTCAGAACTCAGACTTGGACTTTGCAGCAGAAACAAGTGATCTAGGGAGGGGTTCACGGGCCATGATCAGGACCACGGTCCGTCACCCTCATCTTGGTTCATACCCTCCCAGCAGTGGTGGACCATGGAGCCCTTCACGGGTAGTAGACCACCTAATGAGCCATGGGAAGGCTCAAGCATCATACCATAGAGCCCTTCACGGTCCGTGGTCTTGATGACGGGCCGTGGTAGATTCCGTGGACCTGAGCCAGCAGACCCCCACCCCAAGTGAAGAACCACAGTGGCCTCACGGTCCATGGTCCTACACACGGGTCATGGTAGGGATCGTGGTTGGACCTCCCCAGAGCTAGTAGTCACTGGCCAAGAACCACGACTCACTTGACGGGTCGTGGTCCCTTTGATGGCCCGTCATTGGGTCCATGGAAGGCCGCTGTCAGATTTTAAGTTGGGGCCATTTTGGTCTTTTCCCTATGCGTTAAATATATAAACTACGTCGTTTAACACCTAAAGTATGTCACTTCACTCAGTTTATGCCTAGTAAACTAGTCAGAACTTACCCCAAATCATTTATTCTAAAAAATTCACCAAAACTTAAAGCAAAAGAGGGGAAATAGTCAACCAACCCTTCAAGAACAAGCAGGAGATTTTCTTCAGTTCAACCCCAAAATCCAAAGGATTTCTCCATGAATTTCGTCACCAGGTATGTGGGATTTCACTTGTGGGTTCCTTTCATCCACTAGGTCCCTATAATTCATTTAGATTCTTCATTCTCAATATCTTGTTTAGACCTAGGGTTTTTAAAACCTTGGAGAATCGTTGTGATTTAGCTATAGCTTACGTGGTTTTATGTAGGTTAATAGTAGCTCCCACAATCAAACTCTAGTGTATTTGACCAGGTTTTCAGTTACACTTCAGTATTCAGTCTCAGCATGTCATGTTCATGATTAGCACTTGGTCATTGCATTTAGCTCAGTTTTCACTATATTTCAGTATTATTATTCTGTTCAGCTTATATCGTTCCTCAGTATGGTTGTTCAGCTTATGTATTTTATTCAGTTATATTTTATATCATGCATGCTCAGTACATTCCAAGTACTAACTCATACTCTGTGCTACATCCTTTAATGATGTAGGTTCAGGTACTCAGCATCCGATACTCGCATAGATCGGTTCCCAATCCATTTTCAGCAACTTCAGTGGTGAGTCCTCATACTTCGAGGACAACATACATGTTTTTAATATTCAATCATTTATTTCTGTTTCAGTTTTGCTAGAGTTAGATCGGGGCATGTGCCAACAACTTTAGTCAGTAGAGACTTTTCAGACATAGTATTAGATTCAGCTTTAGCTTTTGAGTGATTGTTCAGTGTCAATAAACTCATAGTACCTTATATATATTCAGATCAGTTTTGGGTATTCCCCATTTTCAGATAACCACCATTTTAGATTCCGCATAGTTTATATCTTATTCGGTTATTTTTTAGTATGCTTATGATATGCTAGAAACAGGGTTAGTTTGGGGTCAGTTTTGATCATAGGTCCTGTGTTACTTCAAGGGTGTAGCCTCGGGGCGTGACACACCGAATGGACCTTCAGCTCGCCTAAAGTTCCAGTAGGCCAGCCCATGGACAAGACCAAATTGGCGATAGGAGAAGTTTTTTGACGAGTCATTAAAAGTGTTCGATGAATCTAATGGAGCTCGCCGAATGTTAAAGACAGAGGTGGTGCAAGTCCATGGCAAGAAGGCGATTAGTGTTACACTCAGTGCGTCGCCGACTAGGTCGGCGAGTCCAACCTACTTCGCCAAAATTTATGGAGCAACTGGTGAAAAGCCAAGCCAAGAAGGCGATGAAAGGGGCACTCGGTGCATCACCGACCAGGTCAGCGAAGCCCGACTTACTTCGGCGAGTGAATCCGATGCTGAAATTTTGGGAATATATAAATGCAATTTTCAAAATAACAAAAGTGTTCCCACATTGGCTAGTTCTGAGTTTTTGATCTTCAACATTCTAAAAATTGTTCTTACACTTTTTGAGTAGAGATTTAGGGTTTGTTTTATTTTTAGCTTCAACTTGAGCATTTGGAGACATGGATTGTTACCTAATCTGATGGAAAACATAGTTGGTAACAATTTTTTGTTCTTTATTATGTTTGGCTTAAACCTCTTTTCTTGAGAGTGTGATTTTGTAGTTGAATGTTTCAATTAACTTATAGGTGTTAATATTAACGGATTTTATTGTAGATTTGAAGTGGTTAAATTAATAGTTAGTGTTTTAATCGAGGAATTGTAGTTGGAAGTGCAACTCTAGTTTAGTAGTCTAAGCTTCCATGAGAAAGAGGTATTAGAGTTAAAACTATTTGTTGATGATTGTAGTGATTGTGTTGATGTAGATTTATCTTGAGAAAGTGGGTCTAAATGCAATCGTACAAATCTAGCTTGAAAAAGTAGATTGATTAAGGTATTGGGCTTCTAATTTGTGTTGCTTGTCGAGGTTCGAAAAAACTCTCTTGATTTGTGATAGTTGATTGAGAAATGGCTATTGCACCTAAAGCCTAACCTACCCACTGAGATTCAACAACTTGTAGTAAATAATAATCACCCATTTAGCGAAATTGGCATTCAATTCATCACACTCCCAAGAAACTCTCTCTACTTATTTTCTCCCGGTTATTTGTAGTTGTCAATCGTTCATCCAAATCCCCCCATTTGACATTAATTGTCAACCCCTTGTCATTTATTTTATTGTTACGAAAATGGTTACATTTAAAAATGATTATAACAGCATTCTACTTCATAATTGAATTCTTTATTGTATCACTCCCTGTGGGATCGACCCCAACTCTTAGTTCGGTTTATACTTTTTAGAGACCGCCTACACTTAGAATCAGATGAAGTGTAGTTGAGCATTATTAAAAATGGTGTCGCTTATGAGCAGTGGTGTTTAGAATTCTTTTATTGAAGTTTAGTCGTGAACTGATTTTTGTGTAGTTGAATCAACCTGTTTGTGTTCTTTGTTGGCCGCTCAAAAATATGTGAAGAGATGAGTGTCAACGGGAGCAATTCTAGCCAACTTGGGAACAATGATGACGTCGGTAAGTTGCACGATGTCAATGAAGATAAGTTAGGAAGTGCAGGTGCTACATGGTTGCCTCCGACTGTGGGCAATGTGGTGTTTCAAGTGACCGGCACTATGTTGCAGTTGTTGAAAATGAAAGGTCTCTTTGGATGTCTTGCTCATGAGGACCCTCATGACCATATCCAAAACTTTATGGATGTATGTGGGCCATTTTCTTTCAAGAACATCACTCAGGAATCGGTCCGACTTTGGTTGTTTCCCTTTTCTCTAATGGGGGAGGCAATGAAGTGGTTGATCGATTTACCAAGGGAATCAATTAATTTTTGGGAGGAGCTCACTGATGCTTTTTATGTAACATTTTTCCCTCCCTCGAAGATGGTGAAGTTGAGAGATAATATTTAGAACTTCAAGCAAGTGGATGGTGAACCTATTCACGAGACATGGTTGTGGTTTCAGAAGTTGTTGCTCCAATGTCCAACTCATGGACTACCGAACAATGCGTTGCGATAACATTTTTACTGGAGCCTCTACTCAGTCAACGGAGGTGTGGCAGACCAGCTCGTTCGAGGAGGAATCATTCAATAACCATTTGACATAGCGTCTATGCTTCTTGATGAGATAACAAAAATCAACCGAGCTTGGTACACCATCGAAGATCAGGTGTCTCCTTTGAACTTTTGGATGATAAAGGAAAAATTGAAAAGAACCAAGAACGAGATCAAAACATGGACAAGATGATGACCCAAATGGACCTATTAAAAAGCATGTCATGGGAATTTTTTATGAAGCTTTAAATCCAACTGAAGCGATATTTGAAAATAAGGAGGTGCAACAAGTGTCGAGACTAGAGAAGGGTTTTTGTTTGAGCTCTTTAAGGTCGGGCAATATACAAGGTTGGAACTGGTCTAGTGAGGAAGGATGGAGAGGTGACAATAATGATTGGGCTGACCAAGATAAATCTTGGAGGAGAGATTATGACAATGCAGCTTGCTACATGCACACGGGTGATAGTCCAAGATCTAGGTACAGTTATGGGAGCTTTTAGGTAGATGATTTGTTGTCTCACATTCTAAATAAGGTGGAAGGATCTGAAGAAATACTTAAAGAAATTAAGGAAGACTTCTCATCCTTGAATAGAAGGTAAACTCTCACTCAGATTCTATCAAGCAACTTGAATGTCAAATGAGTCAACTTTAAGCCCAAGTAGAGTCCAAACCGCAAGAGAGTTTTCCAAATGATATGATGGTGAATTCTAATATTAACCATGATGAATTCTTGGTGGTGTTGACTCGGAGTGGAAAAGTAGTAGGTTGTGACGTGAAAGTGAATGGTGAAGCAAACACCAGTAATGAAGGAAATGAGGCCATTGATGTAGAGGGGTCCAACGAAGGACTGGAAAATGACACATTCAAAGAGGTTGATGAAATTCCAAGACAACTCATCACTTAGGAATTGTAACCATCAAATGAGGGGGATTCTTCTTCTTCGAAACATACAAAACCGTTGCCTAATGTTAACGCACCATTCCCTTAAAGACTAAAAAAGAGGGATGAAGATGCCAAGTTTCAAAAGTTTCTATCTATTTTTAAGTCTTTGTCAATAAATCTTCCTTTAGTGGAAGCATTATTGGAAATGCTGGGCTATGCAAAGTTCATGAAAGAATTGGTCATCAAAAAGGGGAGTATGGATTTCGAAACTGTGGAGGTGTCTCATAGTTTTAGTGCCATCATGACAAGCAATGTGGTTATAAAAAAAGTTGTTCCAAGGGTATTTACTATTTCATGCACTATTGGGGTGCTTCAATTTGCCAAAGTGTTGTGTGATTTGGGGTCAAGTATTAACTTGATGTCGTATGCCATATTCAAACAAATTGGTTTGGGCGAACCTAAATCTATAACAATGCGTTTTTTCATGGCCGATCAATCTATTAAACACCCTATTGGCATACTTTATGATATTTTGGTAAAAGTGGATATGTTCATATTCCCAGCCGACACTGTTATTTTGGACTGCGAGATTGAAGCCGAGGTACCTATTATTTTGGGTAGACCATTCTTGGCTACCGGTAGAGCCCTTGTGGATGTCGAAATTGGTGAGTTGAAATTTCGGGTAAATGATGAGAAGGTTACTTTCAATGTGTGCAAATCAATGAAGCAACCTAGTGACATTCATGTGGTCTAAACCATCGATGTGATTGATGAAGCGGTGGCTACTGTGAGTGAAGTGTTTTGTATGGGTGAGCCCTTAGCTTTCGTCCTTTCGAATTATGATGAGGAAGAAATTCAGAATTATGATGAAGTGGTGGTTGCTCTATCTGGCTTAGGGTCTCATTCTTAAAATCCATTGAAGCTTGACATTGATCTGAAAAATCGGAAAAGTCCTCCCGCTAAACCATTCATCAAAGAGCCACCAAAGCTTGATATGAAGGTGCTCCCATCTCACCTTCAATATGTATTTTTGGGTGCGAATAACGCCTTGCCCGTCATCATTGTCGCAGATCTTCTTGAATGGAAAGTAAAATTATTTGTCGATGTGTTGAAACGATACATTAAAACCATCGGATGGATAGTTTCTGATATTGTAGAGATCCCCCCGGGAATTTTCACTCATAAAATCCAATTGGATAGTTAATGTAAACCAAGAGTTGAGTACCAAAGGAGGCTAAACCCACTGATGCAAGAAGTTGTGAAGAAAGAAATCATCAAGTGGCTAGATGGGGGTGTGGTATAAAGAGGGCATTGTTTTTGGGGCATTAAATTTTAGGAGAAGGAATGCAAGTGGATAAAGCTAAAGTCGAAGTCATTGCTAAACTACCCCCTCCTATTTTGGTAAAAAGCGTCTGGAGTTTTCTAGGCCATGCGGTTTTCTACAAGCGGTTTATAAAGAATTTCTCCAAGGTAGCTCACCCCCTTTGCAAGTTACTAGAAAAAGAATCCACTTTCCACTTTGATGAAGCTTACCTAAAATCATTTTGTGCTTAAAATAAAAAATAGTGTCCGCTCCAATCATTGTTGCCCCCGATTGGAGTATTCAATTTGAACTCATGTGTGATGCCAGTGGTGTTGCTTTGGGAGGTGTTCTTGGTCTACCAAAAGGCAAGCTATTTCAACCGGTTTATTATGCGAGTAAAACTTTGAATGTAGCTCAAAAAAATTATACCGTCACTGAACAAGAATTGCTAATGATGCTCTATGATTTTGTGAAATTTAGAGCGTATTTGTTTGGTACTAAAGTGGTGGTGCACATGGATCACGCTGCATTTTGATACTTGATGGCTAAGAAAGATGCAATGTCGAGATTGATTCGGTGGGTGTTTTTGTTGCAAGAGTTTGATTTCGAGGTCAATGATTGAAAAAGGTGTGAGAACCAAGTGGCGGATCACTTTCCTCGGCTGGAAACCAATATTGTTGATCCCGGTGAGAGGGACATTGAGGAAGAATTTCCCGATGAAGCAGTGATGAGAATAACCCATGGCAAATCACCCTGGTATGCTGACTTCAAAAACTATTTAGTGTGTGGGATTATGCCCGAGGGACTGAACTTTAATCAACAAAAGAAATTTTTGTTCGATGTAAAGAGATACTTCTTTGATGAGCCATACCTATTTCGAGAATGCGCAAACCACTCACAGACCACATAATTAGAATGTGCATATCAGAAGTGGAAGTAAATGCAATTCTCGATGCTTCTCATGCATCAGTAGTTGGTGGACATCATATGTCACGACCCAGGGGTACCCCTAGATGTAACCAGGAGTATAAGACCCCGAGAGGCCCCATACAAGACAGTTAGCATATCATAACATAAAGTATTATAAAATATGCGGAAATTTAAAATATTTTCCATACAATCAAAGTCTTTTATAAAACGAGCGGAAGTCTATTACACTTGTCTCAAACCATCTAAAACATGAATATCTTTGGGACGTTGCCCATACAATAGTCTAAACATAAAAAGAAAGACATAAGAACATGGTGGCTATCTCCTCGAATACTATGAGGACTCACCAAAACTTCAATCCTTGCTTCTACTAAGATCCTAGCCACGGAGAGGAAAGTCAATATCGCCGGACCCTACATTTGACAAAAATGTAGGTAAGAATATGCGTTAGTACAAAAATGTACTAAATATGATATCTAGCATAAACATCAACATGAGCATAACATAAGCATTAGTCAACATAAGATATAAGCCATAAGCATAGGAGACAACAACATAGTCATAAGCATAGTCAATGCACATAGATCATCATAATGTAAGAGGAACACTTCTCAAGTGAACTCACTTATCCTTAGTTAGGACTTGGGTCATCCACCTCTAACCTTACTCATCAAAGTAGACCACCTTGGGCCAACCTTCATGTTCATCATATTTTGTTCTCATCTTCAACTTATCTCTCATAGACAAGGAAATCACTTCTAGTCACACATATCAAGGAAGGAAACTCTAGCAACAATCTAAGCTAAACATACATCATACAAGAATATCTCATGTTAAAACATACTTACGATACTTCCTTGAAGTAACCTTGATTCATCATAAACATGATACTTTGATTAGGGACTTGTCCCTCTTTAACTACCTTTAATATTCATCGAAAAGACTTCTTTACTTAGTCCAAGACAAGTTGTCACACATGAATGGTTCCGATTTACCAGTTCAAGGCTATCAAGGAAAGGCACCACATTATGCTAGACCAAGCTATCATGGAAAACACACTCTCATGCAAGTCCAAACTACTCAAGGAAGCGTACTATTGCTCAATCCAAGCTACCAATGAAATGGTTTGGCCTTACCACGTCATGCTATCATGCAAGTATTCTATTATGCTAGTCCAAGCTAACCTTAGGAAGTGTACAATTTCTCAATCCAAGGCTATCCATGAGATCTACTACTCAGGTTACCATGCATGGTCTTGTCTTACCAAGTCAAGCTATTCATGAAGGGATCTCTCATCACCACTTCAAGCTATCTCAATTTCTACGGAGTAGTTATTTCTTTCTTAACTCCATTACTCATGAAAGGGTCCCCTTGGCCTACCGATTCAAGGTAAATAATTAGAGTAGCTCTGTTTAGTTACTCATGAAAGGTTTCCCTTGGCCTACCGATTCAAGGTACATCATTAAGATAACTCTTTAGATCATGCATGAGAAAACCTTTCACCATCAATGATTACTTGCTTTTAGATTCAATTAGGTGAGAAAGCCTTTCAACCTTAGAACCTTCATTACTCATGCATAGGTGTGTATATTAGAATATCCTTTCAACAACACAACAACAACAACAACATGGATACTTTACTCTCAAAGCATCATTAAAAAAATTGCATAGATTTCCTAGAAAATACATCATCTCATACTTTACCACCTTGAGGTTCAAATCTTTCTTTCAATCATAACATCTAAAATTCAAGCATTAGACATGGATTTCATTATACATCATGTGATTCTATCACTTCATGCATTCAAATATTCATAAGGTAGATTAGGTGGGTAAAGTCCTTCCACAATAATTCTATCTAATAGTCTACCATTCTCATGTAAGCTTTACTCTCAAGCCTTAACAAATTCTCTTTTCTTCACCGGATCGATACTAACTTACCTACTCCTGCTCCTACCGGATCCAAGAGGGCCGATGCCCGATTCCCCGACCCATTACTCATTCCTTCCCGACTCGATAGGGATTGCAATCTCGAGAGAGGGAGCAACAATTGACCTCCGACAATAGGTAGATGGGGTGGGTCCCGAGGTAAGGAATAACCAGTTACGCCAAAAGAGGCGGTTAATACAGCCAGAACCACACCTGTAACCCAAGTCAATTCGCGAGGTTTTTTAAATCC
>JAJONR010000078.1:0-38061 GCA_029582245.1 Solanum etuberosum
ATGACTTTACATTTTTTTCCTTTGTTATGTGGTTCTTGTGCTTTAATTAATATTCCTTGTTCTTTATAGGAACTTGAAATGATGTCTTGAATTTTCTTTTTTCTTTTAATGGACTCTGCAGGCTTCGACGTCAAACAGATTGAAAAATGTGTTGGAGATCCTGAAGCAGATACTGACAACCCTGTTCTAAAGGCTGAACAGGACACCCAGGTGTGTGTCCTACAGAAGTGATAGAACAGATCTTCTATTTTGCCTCTGAGACTATGCTGAATTGAATCTTCACTTTCCGTATTGCTTCTTTCCAGATAGGTCAGGGCGCTCGTGGAGATGTGACTATCTTGCCAACTCTCGTTATAAACAATAGACAGTACAGAGGTATACCTTCTTTGATTAGAGGGAAATTGTGTTTTGACTTAAATAGAAAGATTCTTATTTTGACATATTTGTCTTCATCTTAGGTAAGCTGGACAAGGGAGCAGTTCTCAAGGCAATTTGTTCAGGTTTTGAGGAGACAACCGAGCCTTCAATTTGTTTAACTGAAGGTCATTTTCCTTGATCTTTTCTTTGTCTTGAAGGCTAGTAATTATTTGGTATCAGCTTCTTGCTGCTTGTGACTTTTCTTTAAGATGGGACAAAAGTCGGAAAGAGATGTCTCTTACTGGTGGAATCTTCATCAGTTCTTTTTTGTATCTCCAATCGTGTTGAATCATTTTCTTGGTTGCAAAGACTCGTGAAATTATAATATGTGAGAACATTGCCGGTATAAATTCTTGCAGATGTGTTTGGCTACCCGACATATTCCAACTTTTAACCTGATGAGATAAAAAATACATTAGCTACAATTGCTACGTAAAACTCAGATTACCTGATAATAAAAAAAAGAACAGGTCATAAGGACCACCTAGTCTGTAGTTTATGCGTTCTTCCAACAAGGTGATTCAAAAGTTGTTTTGATACTTGTTTTGCAGAAATAGAAACAAATGAATGCTTAGAATCAAATGGTGGGTGCTGGCAGGACAAGGCTGCTAACATTACAGCATGCCAGGTAGAGTTATTTGTCTAAAGACTGCTCCTATGATAAGAGCCTTATTTTGCGAAGTTCCAGCTTTATTTGCTTCTAGTTCAATTCCCAATCCATGTACAAAATTGTGATGCAGGATACTTTCCGTGGTAGAGTATGTGAATGCCCAGTAGTTCAGGGAGTAAAATTTGTTGGTGATGGTTATGCTCACTGTGAAGGTAAGCTTTTCATCCACTAATTGTCATCTTTATTCTCACACAACAAATTGGTGGTGTTGTGATGCATGCATGTTGCCTTCATAGACTAATCTTTTGAACTTGTGGTTTGACAGCATCTGGAGCATTGCGATGTGAAATAAACAATGGAGGCTGTTGGAAGGGAACCCAAAATGGCAGGGCATATTCTGCTTGCATTGTAAGAGTTTTTATTAAAGCACGATTAGTGTTACCTTTTGAAGTGTCCTCCATAGCAGTTCTCATTCTTTTGTGGGAGGCCCAAACCCCCTTCCTTTCTTTTTGTTTTTACTTGAGCAGTGCTCCAAAGTTAAAGATGTTTTAGTTTCTTAGGTTCATTAGGCATTTATCTCATATGACTTTCTGTAGACAGAGACATTATTTGTCATATCCTTGTCTTGTCAGGACGATCACACAAAGGGTTGCAAATGTCCACCAGGATTCAAAGGGGATGGAGTTAACAGTTGTGAGGGTATGTAGAATTGTCCATTATGTATCAATCTGTCAACATATATTGTTCTTGGAAAACATTTCAGCATTTAATTCTTTATTTCTTGAGATTTTGTCCGTGTCTGTTAATTGCCCCAAAAATATTTGCACCTTTTTCTTTCTAAGAGACCAAATCTTTCAACTTCATGTCTATGTTGCTCGGACTCTTCAAAAATATTAGCGGGTGCGTGTTGGATTCCTAAAGAGATTCTCCAAAAGTAGTGTATTGTTGGAGAATCTAACATGGATGCAGTATCAAAAGTGAAAAGTCCGTACAACTTAGCTTCCTGTCATAGGAACACATTAATCAATATAAGTGATCGAGGTGGAGTCGGAATAGTTTTGCTCTCTGCTTTATAGCACTTCTGTTGAACAATTATCTTGTTATTCTTAAAGTTCGTTTTCAATTTTGGCCCTTCTTCAGATATTGATGAATGCAAGGAGAAGTTGGCTTGCCAGTGTGCTGAGTGCAAATGCAAGAACACTTGGGGTAGTTATGATTGCAGTTGCAACGCCAATTTGTTGTACATGCATGAACATGACACGTGTATAAGTAAGTTTAGAAGCTGTCAATTTAATGAAAATATACTTGTAATGGTAGACATAGGGTTTCTTATATACTTGGCTTTGGTGAAGGTAGTTAAGTGATATAATATGATGTTTCTTTATATTAGGTTAGTTTTTATATGTGATGTTTCTGATATTAGCATGATTTAGCTTATTTAAATGTAATAGAATTTTGCCAACTGCATACCAAAGACTTTGATCTACTTTTTTCCAAAGTTGCATGTCTGTCGATATCTTCTGCGACTAAGTTTGTTGGAGAAATTGCAGGCAAAGATGCCAAGTCAGAGTTCAGCTGGGGCCTTGTTTGGACTATCATCTTGGGTTTGGCTGTTGCAGGGGTTTCGGCATATGCTGTGTACAAGTATAGAATCCGGGTATGTCATTGTACAATATGCTTAATTTCATCAAAGACAGACAACTATTACCTGTTGAAAACACAGAACTAAAAGCATTTGAAATGTTATGCTGGCGCTAATTAACCAGTTTTTCCATAGTAATTAATGTATGATCTTCAGAACTAATGATGTTAGAAAAGTGATTTGGGAATTTATAAATACTTAGACAAGACAAATCTCCTAGGATTTTACATTTGAGTTACCTGTTGAAGTCGTTTGATCCTTAAATATACATGGTTGATGGGAAGGCCAGCAAATTCCTTTTGTTTGACCACAAGTCCCAGTTATAATCTTTCAGTCAATTCTTTAGTGAAAAAATCGCCACAATGAGATGTGCACCAAATCCCACCACATAATAAAAGCAAGAAAGTTATGAACAAGTTCTTGGAGTGGGATTTCATTCTCTGATTCTCACAGAGGGATGTTTAAAGGTTTCTTTCTTGTGTCATATTTCTCCCCGTTCACCATCTTTGGGACAGATTCATCTTTTCTGTTCAAGCAGTTTTTTCCTTTCTTGGAATTAGCATGAGATCTATTAGCGTGTTTTCTTGTTCAATGTTGCTTTAACCTTTTCATTAAATCCTGGAACCTTGTATGTGCAGAGATACATGGACTCAGAGATTCGTGCCATCATGGCACAATATATGCCTTTGGATCAAGGAGAGGGGGCTATTAATGTTCCCCACGGGAACGTCTAATGATAGACCATTACTGAAGAGTGATGATGGCTTGGGTAGAATGCAGCCTCCACTGGATGTCTGCCACCAGTTAGTCAGCCTAAAGTTCTTTGTGCCAATCATCATCGAAACAAATTACATCTTATTTATGTACATGTATGTCCCAACAATGCACATAAACCCAATAAAAGGAATTGTCCTTGAATTGGATTTGCGCATGATGTTTCACTTTTAATAATAAGGAAATGCGCAATATCAGTTTGTATTCCCCTTGAGAGCATTTTGCATTGCACAATATGGTATGAATGGCTGGTAAGGTGTCATATTATGCCATCACTTCCTGTTTTGGAGTGAGGCATGTTTAATTGATTGATATCATCTCTTTTGCTCTTGTAAATGATCAATTTTGATTTTCCAACAGCAGAATGTTATATACCAATTGTCAGATATGGCCACTGCCACAATGTTCTCAATCGGCAAGCTGAAAATTTGATGGGTGATTACACTTGAACTTTTGACCTCTGCATGATAAGTTTTGAAATCTAACAAATTGACTTTATACCTTGATTTATTTATTTTTTTGGTTTGTTCGGTATCCGTATTGGAGCCCGACTATTCCGGTTAGCGCTGCGTAGGGTCCCATTCATGGGAAGTGCTCCATACCAAGATTATTTTTTTTTATATTTAAGGTTCGAATTGGAAACCTCTGATTAAGGGAGGAGCAACCTCATCCATTGCACAACATCCTTTCTTTCGTGGTCATTTAAGTGTAATTTCCTTAGATTTGATTGGTCAATGTTGTTAAAACATTTTAGCCAATATCGATAGCTGTTAGAAAAATAATAGGAAGTATAAACTGAAGAAAAAGATAGCTTTGAGGCATGAAGAATCAGTTTCTTTAAAGAGATATTGCTTATATACATATTGGGGTAAATACAAACAATTCCCTTTTGGATACAACAAAGCCTTAGAATGTACTTCCAGATTTTTTCTATTGGCTATTTCTAGAGAGTCCTTATATTTATAGAACTTGAGAGATGACTTTTCATAACAGTCATGTTCTTTCATGAACATTTCATAACAGTCATGTTCTTTCATGAACATTTCATACGTCATATTCTTTCATGAACATATGACTTTTCATAATAGTCATATTCTTTCATGAACAAATGTGTCTGATCTGTTCAATTCAAGATCTGTAATATCCAACAATCTCCCACTAGTTTTTAATATTTCTCATAATATCATGCGTATCAGAGAGTATCTTATAATAGATTTGAACTTTCCGGTAGTGCAAGTACTTTAAAGTTTTGACGAAATTATTGGTATCTTAAAAGATTTGAACCACAACTCCATGTGCCAAAATCGAAAATATTTAATGACCCGATCGGTCATTTTTAGAAATTTTTGTGAATTCCATTTTTCCCCTCCTAATCTTGACCCGAGTCTTTTATGTTTGAGTTTTGAATATTTGAGTAAAAAGTTTAGAACTTGAGTAAGTTTGTGATTTTGAAATACTAAGTTACTTAAAAGTGGTTTTCGGAGTCTTTTGGAGTTTCGAGTGTCGCAATGAAATTCCATCGATTTCATTAGTTTTGAAATGTGAAATACGGTATGTGAAAGTTTTCGGTTTCAGATTCAGAGTCTTTTTGAGGATTTGAGGTCCTCAGTTGTGAAATTTTGGAAATTTAGCATTTGAGTTGACTTTGGTCAACATTCGGATACTTGGATCGGAATTTCGAGAGTTCTGTTGGATTCCGAGGATAATTGTAGTCCTAGCTGAGGTCTTGGTTGATTTTCGGGAGGTCCCAAGCTTGTTTTAGCCTTTTTAGGCGTTGCTTTAGATTCTTGTGGTTTTCATGGATATCGGGTCAAGGAGACCTCAGATTCGTTTTTCAACGGTTCCATTGAGTCAGGAACATCGAGTATGATTGATTTGCATATTTGGATTGTGTTTACGGGCTTCATCCCGAGGGTCCTTTCAATGTTTAAGAATTGGTTGTGTTTGCTGGTGTTTGCAGACCTCACTTTTGCGAAGGTCGGTTGCTTAAGCGACCTTCGCAGAAGTGAGAGCCTCTTCGCTTAAGTGACCTTCGTAGAAAAGAGAGCCTCTCCGCTTCAGCAACCTTCGCAAAAGCGAGGCAATTTTTTTTGGTGTTCGCTTTTGTAAACCAGGAGTCGCTTTTGCGACATCACAGGAGGTTTTTATGTCTAAAAATTTCGGGGTTTAATCCCCATCTTCCTTTTCTGAGCTTGAGAAATTCTTGGAGGTAATTTTTGAAGCAATCTTTTGTGCTAAATCTTTTGGTAAGCCTTTGTGATCCTAAAACTTCATTTCTCATTGATTATTTATGGATTCTAACATCAAAATTTGGGCTTTTGATTTAAAAATGACTTGATTTTTGAAGAACTCAAGTTCTAAATTAAAATGGAGATTGTGAACTGATTTTGAGTCATTTTTCAAAATGGTTTTCACCAATGAATTTCTAAAGCCTTGAACATCATTTTCAAGTATTAAATTTTGGATTCAAACCTTCTTTTTGAAATCGGGTTTTGAGTTGATTTGCCCATTTTTCAAGGAATTGAGGTGGGTATGGTTGTTTTCAGAAATTTATTGTGAATACTTGCTTGTATATAGATTGTGTGGCTTAGAAAGTGAATCGAAAAGGGAAGACTCAACTCATGGAGTGATTAATTGATTTCATTAAGGCAAGTGACCTCTTAAGCTTTGTAATCTAGTAGAATTGTCTACTTCTCTTCATTGTATGTATGTTGGGGTGTAATTGGGAATGAGGTGGAAGGGTTTTTGTTTCTCCACTTGATTAATGTTAATAAAAAAGAAGGGGTAAATGAAAAGACTTCGTGATGATAACGACAATTTGTGAATTGCCTTGTTGTGACCCTATTTGATTGATAGATAGATAAAATGCCTTGATGGCTTAAAATTGGAGTTGAATTGCTTGAATTGTTGTCTCTTCGTGTACTGTGATAGTACTTTTGTGCATTTATTGTTGAACACCATGATGATACATGTGATGGTTATTGATGTCGAGGTCTTTCCAACAAGTGTTATGATGCCGAGGTCTTTTCCAGCAAGTGCTATTGATATAAAGCCGATGGGAAATGGTTTCGACTAGTGATGGAAAATGGTTCCGACTAGTGATTTGATATAAAGTTGATGGGAAATGATTCGAGCTAGTGATTTGATATAAAATCGATTGGAAATGGTTCTGGCTAGTGATATGCATAAAGCCGATGGGAAATGGTTCCGGCGAGAGTTGATTGTTGTGTTTTGATGCATTTTGATTTGCTTATGATTGGCCTATTTGTTAATTGTGATGGTTGTACTTGAAACTTGTGACTTAACTACTTGATATGTGTTAGTGGTTGACTTGTGACTTTGGACTGTGAATATTGAGCCTTGTGGACTGTTTATTGTAGAACTATAGATTGGGCTGATTTCCGTGAAGGTTGTAGTTTGAGTAAGTTCGGTTGGAAAGGAAATGAGTATTCGATTTCTAGCTAGGTTGTCTAGTTTATTAGGTTGCTTGATGGGTACCGTGTTGTTGGTACTCACTCCTTGCTTTTATACTTTTCTAGATTCTGAGCCCGGACCCGTGTGATCTCCTTCTCCTTCTTCTTCTCCTTCTACACTTTTCTAGATTCTGAGCCTGGACCCGTGTGATCTCCTTCTCCTTCTTCTTCTCCTTCTAAACTTTTCTAGATTCTGAGCCCGGACCCGTGTGATCTCCTTCTCCTTCTCCTCCTCCTCCTCCTCCTCCTCCTTCTCCTTCTCCTTCTTCTTCTTCTTCTTCTTCTTCTTCTTCTTCTTCTTCTTCTTCTTCTTCTTCTTCTTCTTTCGAGGCTTGTCAAGGATTTGAGAGGTAGCTTGTCCCTTTACTTTATGTTTTGTTCTATTTGAGAAAAAAAGACTACAAGACTTGTATTTATCTTTTGAATTCCATTTTTACATTAGTGGCTTGTACTCGTGTCAACCAGGTTTTGGGGTGTTAATGGAAGAATAAGTTTTCTGCTTTTATCTTGTTCTTGTTTATCTTTTCACATTTCTTTCATTTCGTTTCATTTTGTTGAGGCTGACTTGTCTTGGTGGGAATAGACAAGTGTCATCACATTTATTTTTGGGTCATGACAAATGGTATCAGAGCCCTACGTTCATAGGTCCCGCGTGTGTGCAAGTCAAGTCTAAGTAAAGTCTTGAGGATCGGTACAGAAACGTCTGTACTTATCCTTGACAGGCTATGAAGACTATTAGGAAACTCTTTTTTTTTCATTCTCTCTTATCGTGCGTCGTTAGCCTCGCTTTTGTTGAGTTGCTGCATGTTGTTTTGACAGATGTCGAGGACTAGAGCTTCTGTTTCAAGTGGTAGGGGGGAGGCAATTACCAAAGCTGTTCGTGAGACCCAGCTAGGGGTAGAGGTAGAGCCCGAGCTAGAGGTTGTGCTCGTGGAGTAGCATCGGCTAGAGGCCGTGCCCGTATAGAGGCACCCGCCAGAGGCAGCGCTAGAGAGGCTTCACCGGAGTCACATGTTGAGGTTGATGAGGACTAGGTTCCTCCCGAGTTTGGAACTCCTTTTTTTAGGAGACTTTGTTGAGGATGCTTGGTGTGTCAGAGAACTTCTCTTAAAATGGTGCTACATGTACACCACATGGTTCTCATAATGGATTAGGGGCGCAGACTCCAGGTCAATCATAACACTCAAACTAATCTCTAAATCAAATCCAAAGAGTACGCGATCGTAGTCAATAAAAATACTCAAATAAGAGTCACGGTCGAATCCCACAGAGAATGATCTAGCACAGAGAATTCTATCAAGAAATTTGGAATGTAAATCAATTTAATTGTAGCAGTAAGAACATTTGGGTGGATGATTGCACCAAATTTACGAAAAGGGTTTTGCTATCCATAGTCACAATTAAACTAGAATTTCATAAATTTAAATAAGTAACATGTAGTCTAGGGGTGCGGAGATTTGAAATCAATGTCACATAAGGGTAATTGTGTTGCTCTGTAGTGATGAACATTCATGGATAGGCTAGGTCATTTTCAATGACACTAATCTTCTTTCGATCTCATAACATCAGTTCATAGACTCTCCTTTCGGTCTCATCTATGTGCATAACTAAACAACCCAATACCTTACACTATTTTCTCTTTTGATGAAGAAATAAGGCAAGTAGATCCGACTCAAAATCTCTATTTTCAAATAAATTACAGACATCAAACCTAAATTGCAAGTATCGAACTAATTACCCACTATAATCAATCTTTTTTTAGCATCAATCGGACATCGAAAGTAGGAATTAAGTTTGCAACATTAACCCATAAGTTAACCCCATGCTATTTAGCTCAAATCTATGCATAAACAACAATAAAACAGAGCATAACACAATATCCACTACATTAAATCAACACCCGACCCCATAATTGCACCCCTAGACTTTGGGGTTTTTAGCCACCCATCACAAAGTGTAAAGAAAGTATACCTTGCATGAAATCAACCATGAGTAACATGAAATTAAGCAATTACAGGCAATACCACTTTGATATCAACTTCAATTTGTCAATTTCAAGAGTAAAGTTGTAAAACACAAAAACTAAAAGTGTTCTTCACAAAGTATATTGTTTCTCTCTCTAAAAGATTCAGAACTCTCTAATAATTTTCGGATCCTTCTTTCTCTCTACTTTGGGCTATTTATAATTTCCTAAAATTTGGCCTGAAACTCAATGTATGTCCCATTCAGCGACGTTAGTCGGGATCAGTGAGAACATTCGGTGAATCGCCAATTGCTCATTATCTTGCCTTTCTCTTGCTTAAGGCTTCAAGTGTTTGAACCTCAGTCGGTGAGCTCATTCGATTCTTCCTTTCACATTTGGAAAATTGTCGAGTACCACCTTTGTTCACCTTTTAAGCCTTCAATTTTTCTCCATGTATTGTCACCTTTGGTGATGGTCAGCAAGTTCACCTTTTGCATTCGGCGAGTTGCCATTCCTCTTTAAGTTTGCCGACCTGCCTCAATTAATTCAAGTGTTGAGCAATGTCGATTTAGGTGAGGTCATGCCACTTGGGTGATCCACCCCTCTTGTTAGGCAATTCACAACGTGGAGTTTACACTTATTTTCATGTTTTTGGCCATTCTTTTGAACATTCATCCTTGTCTTGTTCTTTAGCCTTCATAGTTGCAAATCATCAAAATATCATTAGAATATGACATAATTAGGCATTGAGAACACTAATTGTTGAACTAAATAGGCCTCAAATGAGTGTAAATCTACCACTCATCAACACCCCCAACTTAAACTTTTTTTTGTCCTTAAGTAAATCAAGAACACAATTAGTTCAACTAGGGTGTGTATAATAGTTCTCAATGAGAGCTAACATGCAAGTGTCATTGCAAGACTACTCTGAATAACATGCTACACCCAATCATGATAAAAAAGTTTCAAATGATGACTAGCTTATATCAAACCAAGCTCAAGCTCACTATAACTTCTTTTCTAATGCAAGATCATGTTTCCACAAATGCATTGAAGTGCCCTCACATCAATAACAATTCCATTCTCTCACAAAATAAATCAATAAAGAAGTAAGGAATCAACACAACACTTACCCTCCTAAAAGAGAAATATATGCAAGCTCATTCCATAGTTTTGCCCATATTTTTCAATCATCACGCAACCTAGTTCATGAAAGATCGCAAGGGTCCTTTAGGCTTGTAATGGGGATGAGGGTTAAGGTATGGTCAATTTGGCTCGTTGAGTTTATCTTTTCAAAGCATTGTTGCAATCATCTTCACCTCTTCTCAAGTTCTTTTCATTCTTTTTCATTTGAGAACTCAAACTTTGACTTGTCAATCATTTTATTGGAAACCCCTTTTTATTTTACCAAACTCTCTTTTTCATTACAAATTTTCAAATGTTGCTCATCACACTGTACCTTTCTTTTTAAAAATAAAAATAAATAGGAGGTGTTCTTTCTTTTTGCAACACATTTCAAAGTTGAGTCTCATCTCATATTTTTTTTTCTTTCACTTGGATTTCCTTCCTCCCTTTCCACACCCAACATAGGATTTTGGCCCAACTTGGCTATTCAAACAAATCAATGCTTTGAAAAGGATTTTGAGTGAGAAGTTAGGGGTAATTTGGTTCAAGAGGTTTCAATATGGTTGTCAACAAATGGTTTGGGCTCAAATGGTGCAAAAATGGATGCACACCCTTATAAGGTGACTCAAGAGGATATGGAAATTTGGGTTCCCTATCAAAATTTCTGCCTAAGATCATTCCTTACACTTACCAAGGCTAGGCAATTGGTCTAACAAGGAAAATTTTAGGATTCCACAAGTATGCTTTGATGTACCGTGAGTTTACGATATTTTTGATGTATTATACTTAAAGTTTGCATGCGTCTTAAGCATTTTGTTATTAGATGTGATGGTATTTTGGTCTAATCTTGCAGGAAATAGGTTTGGAGCAATTAGAGTTGAACGTAGCTGAAACAGCAGAAAATGGAAATAGACGAGCCCACCTACGAGCTGTCGGTCAGCTGACGAGCCGTTGGTGGAGTGTTCAAGGAAGTCTGACCAAGTATGGAACCATGGAGGCTAATGACGCCCGGTATGCGGAATGACGGCTATGGATCAATTGTCGTCGATTGATTCAGAGAAGATGAGTTCTAGTACTTAAACAACAAAGGGATAGGACGGACCGTGCATAGACCTACGAGCCATAGGTGATGACCTTCCATTGAAGACCACAGGATTTTGGCCAACTGCTGAACCATGAAGAAGACCACTGACAGTTGATCCATTCACGGACCGTAGGTAGACTGTCGTTGATCGAATCTGTCCATCTTGAATTTTCCTATATTTTCTTTTCCTACTTGGTTTAGGATTTAGTTTCTATAAATTCTACTTGTAGATTTCATTTTGGGGGTGTTAGACCTTTTGTGAGACTTTATTTTGGCTTTGAGAATTATTTTACAAACGTTTTTGGCATTTAATTCTTAAAGTTAGTTTATACAATTTGCTTTTGATCTTCAATTCAAGATTTTGAATTTCATCTATTCTAACTGTAAGTTCATGATTTCTATTTCAAACCCTAATATTAATTGTGATAATTCAATCATGAATATCTAAATCCACAACTAGAGTTGTGGGAACCATGAGTAATTAACAATGTAAAACTAATAATTAAGTAATTCCTGAATAATGGTTATGCATGTATTATTAATCTCTTTGTTTTGAATGCTTTTTAATGGTGGCCAACGTTAGGACTCACCTGATTCCTACTTGCTCGATCAATGAAGTAACTAATGAGAAAGGGATTGAATAGTGGAGATTTAGACACGATAATCCGCTATCTAATAGCCTGACCCACTTACCGTGAAGGCTAATATGGGGTTAAGGGTAAGGGTTAGTAAACTATACACTCATAGACTGATCAAGTTGCGTGGTGAAATCTCCTACTTGGAAGATTAATCACTTAGGAGATACCTAACTTACCAACCTTACATGTTAACACTAGGATATAGTTACTATTATTGGAATTACTGCGTTAAGAACTTGTGGGGAACACATTTACCCTAGTTTTTATCTCATATTGATGTTTCAAACTGCGAATTGTAATTACTTGTTACTTGTTACTACAAATCAATCAACTGTTACTCTATTTACAAATCCCCCCATTTACGGAAGTAATTTGACTCAAAGTAAATAACCATAAATTAGCCTAAGTCTAGACCATATTCCTCGTGGGATCGACCCTAACCTAAATTTAGGTTCTTTATTTGACAACGACTGCTTATACTTCTTTAGGGAGGTGTAATTTGGGAGTATCAAATTTTGGCGCCGCTGCCGGAGAATACAACTTTTAGATTAGACTAATTTTGTTATTGAACTTTAGTAAAGTATTTCCTGATTTTATGTTTTGTTTAGTGTTTTTTTTTTTTCTAAAGGTCTTATCTCTAGGGTATGCCAAGTATACGGACTCAAGGCAATCTCCTGATTCCTTACGATCCTGAATTAAGAAGAATGGTTGGAAGAGGCCTAAATATATCGAGGTACGGAATGATCCAATCAGAGCGGGTCAAGGGGGTAGAGTTAGTTTGCAACCTTCTGGAGTATTGAATGTTCCTGGACATGCTCTGGGTAATCCACAAATTGAAAATGTGGAAGGAGTGTAAAATCAGCCGACACTGGATGTCTGTGAGAACTACAGGTTGATAACAATGTTGTGGGATCGACCAGTGCTATAGTTGTCCCTCCACTACCTCCCGGACATACTTTTGTGATGACCAGCAGTTTAATGCAAATGCTTACAGCTAGAGGGTTGTTTGTTGAGTTACCCTCGGAGGATCCATATTCTCACATGAGCAAAGTGAAGAGTGTCTGCTTGAGTAGTGTGGGGCGACCAGATTTAGACATGGATGCAATCGGCTTAAGGGTGTTTCCACTTTCATTGATAGGTGATGCTACGGTATGGCTTTCTAAATTTCCATATAACTCAATTACGACTTGGGAGGGCTGCACATGGTATTCATGGAGAAGTATTTTTCGGTGTCCAAGAATTTGAATCTCAAGGATAAACTCAATAATTTTTTAGCATTGCATGGAGAGTCGGTGAGTAGCTCGTGGGGATAGATTCACTGGATTTATGAGGAGTGTGCCAAACCACCGCATAGATGACGAGTCACTGAAAGAGTATTTCTACCGAGGGCAAGATGATAATGGAAAGTTGTGCTAGATACTATTGCTGGAGGATCTTACGGAGCATGCACATTTCAAGAGATAGCAAAAAAACTTGAAAAGATCTCTAAGAATAACAAGGCATGGAGCACTAGAAAAGCAAATACTGGAAAGAGTACATTTGCCGTCCAAACCGTACCAAGTCAGTCCAATGATGATATTCGTGAGGAGATGGACCAATTGAGAACAAAGGTTGGCTTGGTATTGAAACATGTGAGCGGAAGTGCAGAGAAAGCAAATGTTGTGAACTACCAGAATAGAACACCACCTGCTGATGCGTATTTTATGAGGAGGATGTGAATCTTGTGAATGATCAGACGGGGGGTTTCCGGACTAACGCCCAAGGATCCAATTCGGATAATTGGCACCAAGGTAAAAGAAACTAAGGTCGGTACAATCGTGATGGGGACTATAATCGTGACAACAACTACAATCAGAATGGGTATGGTAACAAAATGATAAAAGTGGACCCTATGTTCCACCTGGAAATTGGGATACAAGATCGAGTATGAACCGCATAGAAGAAATGATGCACAAGATGATGAAAAGGTTTGATGCAACAAATGACAATGTGAAAGAAATGCGAAATGATTTATCGGGCATTTTTCAAAAAGTTGAGTCGCATGCCGTGTCGATTAAGAAAATTGAGCAGCAGCTGAGTCAGTTATCCCCAAATGTAAATCCGTGTCAGCAAGGGGAACTTCCTAGTAACACTATCCAGAAACCAAAGAATGAAGGCATTATATGGTAGTGACTACTAGAGGTGGAAAGTCGACTATAGATCCTCCTCTGCCAATTGGAGTGGAAAGGGCAAAAGAGAAAGATGAGGATGAGGTTGAGAAGACAAAAGATCAGAATGAGAAGGAGGCCGAGGTGACGCAAAAGATCATCCCTATGCTGAGACTTCCATCTCCCTTCCAAAAAAGGTTGGTAAAGAAAGCATAAGAAGGAAAGTATCGCAGGTTTATAGTTATGCTGAAGCAACTGTCCATAAATGTTTCTTTGATTGAAGCACTTGAGAAAATACCAGGTTATGCAAAGTTCATGAAGGATTTGGTGACTAAGAAGGCTATCAGTTTTGAAGGTGATGAAAGTTGCAGTATTGTAGTGCTATTTCTACTAGATCATTAGTATAGAAGGAGGATCCTGGAGCATTTACTATTCCATGTACTATTGGCATGTTGCATTTTGTAATGGCCCTATGTGACTTGGGTGCTAGCATTAATCTGATGTCGTTGTCTATATATAAGAAGTTGGGTTTAGGAGCCCCCAAACCAACTACAATGCGTCTACTTATGGCAGATTGAACTGTGAAGAAGCCTATTGAGATACTGCAAGATGTCCTGGTGAAAGTTGAAGCGCTCATCTTTCCAAGACTTTGTGATATTGGATTGTGAGGTTGACTTTGAGGTCCCCATCATCCTAGGGAGACCATTCCTTGCTACTGGGCATGCTTTGGTTGATATGGTAAGAGGGAAGAGGAAGTTCCGTTTGAACAATGAAGAGGTAAATTTTAATATTTGTAGAGCTATGAAGAATGGAAGTGATCTTAAGTCGGTGTCGGTAGTGAACCATATTGCTGAGAAAGAACCAGAAGTGTCTATTGAAGAGAGGTTGGGTGTTGAAGCACTAGCGGTTGTGATCATAAGCTTTGATGGATATGATGAGCTAGTTGTAGCACTCGATGGGGTAAATTTTTCTCGTCGTCAACCAAAGAAGTTGGATCTGGATTTGAAAAATCGAGACACTCCGCCTGTAAAACCATCTATTGATAAGCCTCCGAAGTTGGAGCTTAAGGCCCTTCCATCTCATTTATGGTATGTGTTTCTGGGCCAAAATAGTAGCATCGTTCGGTTGAGGAAGCCACTTGGGAGGCCAAGAAGGATATGCGAGACAAGTATCCCCAGTTATTCAGTGATTCAGGTACTACTCTACCCTTACTTTAGCCAGTCTTTCCTAGTTGATCACTTAGGGACGAGTGATGGGTAAATTGGTATCTATTGTAACGACCTGATTCCGTCGTTAGGGAAGAGCCAATGGGGAAATAATTGGGGTCAGAAAACTTTTTGGTAGTAACTTGGGATTTCCTAACCTAGTCCAGATTTGGATAAAATCAGAGTCAGTGAGGTCTAGGGAAATATGGTAAGAAATGGGAGATTAAATTATGAATTTGATTACATAAGTAGACAACTAAGACGTTAAGGAAACCGTACGGCTTTATGGAATCAAATTCAGGCGAGGAGAACTCCCAAAACTAATCTTAGCGTGAACGGGTATTTTCTGAGTGTCATAGGTTGAAGGTGTGTTGTGAAATGGGGGTTTGGAACTCAAATTCTGAGGTTCTGTCTCCTTGCAAGCCGCTAGAGCGGGATTAATCCTGCCAGGGCGGGGCCACTGTAGCAGGATGAGGTCCGCTTGGTGGGACAGTCGTGACTTAAATCAGAAATAAACCCCAAAAATGCCATTATTCTACAATTTCCATTTTTGAGAACTAGGAGACGACCCCAGATGAGTTCTTGACAGTTTTCCATGAATTTTGGTGCTAAAGGTAAGGTTTTCGCTCCCCAATTCCATTTTTTGATCCGTAGAACGTAAAATCTTGATTGTATATCGTTGGGGGAGGGTTTTGAACGATTTTGGATGGTGGGAAAAACCCTAACTGCACCTTAGGATCATAATTTGGGTCTTGGGTTATTGGGTTTGTCATGATCCAGGGAAATTAGACCTTAATTATTGATCCCCGTATTGAATTGTTTGTTTGTAGACCTAGAGCAAGCGGAAAGAATCCGGAAATGGAAGAATCAAGTTTCTTAGGAGGATTCAAGCTTTGTTCGAGGTAGGTGATGGTTGTAATATCATATTTGTGTGATGTATGTTAGTAATTGCTTCATTGTATTGCATGTATGTATGTGAATGTTGCATTATTGATCACACCTAATGTAAATAAGTATGAACGAATAACTATATGCCACGAATCACCTCTTGATTGTATGATTATGAGAATACACATTGTGATTGTGATTGTGGTATGTTGAATGGATCAGGTGTCACGTTCCGACGCACTAACTGGGATTAGATGTCACGTACCGACATACATATTGGAACGGGTGTCATGATCCGACACACTAGCTTGGAACGGGTACCACGATCCAGTACACTAATAGTTTGGCTATGGGTTCCATGAGAGGGCCAATGACTTGTTGTATATATACGTAATATTGAGATTGTGAAATTGTACGTTGCTTGTAAATGATAATTGATATTGTATATGTTCGGTGTATGCATGTTTATGATGTTGTAATGACTTATATATGTTTCACTTATTAGAATAGCCATGTGATCTTATCAGTACACTGTGGTTGTGTACTGATGCTGCACTTGCTCTTTCTTTGTTGAGTACATAAGATCTCCAGGCGGCTACTGACAGACCTCGTTTAGGAGATAAGTGATCAGCATCGAATTCAAGGGTGAGCCAGTTCTTCCGGGCTGCCTTGAGTTCTCCTTTTGTTTAGTCCATTTCTTCGGACTTAGACTAGTTTCTTTAGATAATTCTCTTGTTTAGTTTTGGTTGTACCCACTTTCGTAGACATGTTGGTTAGAGTTTTGGTACATTGACTTTCAGGTTCTAGGTGTTATTTCCGCATTGTTTTTAGTATCGATTGTTAGACTTTTAAAGTTTATGGGACCTTCAGTTTTCCGCATTTAAACCTGCTTCTGTAGCTTGAAATGTTTAGTATTTTTGGTTAAGTGCTTGGTTTTGGGTTGTAGTAACGGTTCTCCCACTGGAGGGTTAGTGTGGGTGCCACTCACGACGGTCTGGGTCGTGACATGTCCCTATTCCGGTGAAATAATGATTGGTGTGGAAGTCAACTTCTCTTTCATCCCCTCAAATGCTCTCAGACAAGCATCATGAAACTCAAATTTAGACACCTTTTCGAGTAGTTTGCATAATGGGTGTGCAATTTTCAAGAAATCTTTTATGAACCTCCTATAGAAAACTGCATGTCGTAGAAAACTTCTAACACCTTTTAAAGAGATGGGTGGTGGTAGTTTTTCTATTTCTTCAACTTTTTTCTATCAACTTCAAAACCTTTTCGCAAAATTCGATGGCCCAGAACTATACCTTCTTTCACCATAAAGTGACATTTCTCCCAATTGAGCACAAAATTTCCCTCTTCACACTATTTCAACACTTCACTTAAATGAACCAAACAATCATCAAATAAATCACCAACTACAGAGAAATCATCCATAAATACCTCAATTGTGTGCTCCACCATATCAGAAAATATTGAGATCATGCAACACTGAAAAGTTGCCGGCACATTACACAACCCGAATGGCATCCTCTTGAAAGCAAAAGTCCCATAAGGACAAGTGAAGGTGGTCTTCTCTTAGTCTTCCGGAGCTATATAGATCTGATTGTAGCCCGAATACCCATCTAGAAAATAATACCAACCCTTTCCAGCAAGATGATCTAGAATTTGATCCATGAACGACATCGGAAAGTGATCTTTTTCAGTCCACGCATTCATCTTACAATAGTCCATACAAACTCTCCAACAAGTCACCGACCTCATTGAAACGAGCTCATTATTTACATTAAAAACCACATTGATTCCTCCTTTCTTTGGCACACATTGCACCAAACACACCCAACTATTATCAGCAATAGGATATACAACTCCAGCATCCAACCACTTAATGATTTCTTTCTTCACAACCTCTTCAATCGGTGGATTCAATCTATTATTGGAATTACTGTGTTAAGAACTTGTGTGGAACACGTGTACCCTAGTTTTCATCTCATATTGATATTTCAAACTGCGAATTACGATTACTTGTTACTTGTTACTTCAAATCAGTCAACTGTTACTTTATTTACAAATCACCCCTTTTACGGAAGTAATTTGACTAAGAGTAAATAACCATAAATTAGCCTAAGTCTAGACCATATTCCTCGTGGGATCGACCCTAACCTAAAGTTAGGTTCTTTATTTGACAACGACCGCTTATACTTCCATAGAGAGGTGTAATTTGGGCGTATCATGCTTCCAAGTAAAACCTCACAACACAGACACTTTAAACACAATCATTTAGCATAGCCCGAAAAGATCAAAAGCTTATGTGCGATGTTCATTGTAAAGCTCATATCAAAACGCAGCTAGTCAATACAAGATTCAAAAAGACCGCTCAGAAGTGCAACCACATTGATTTCTTCCTTGCAACACAAACACAGACACCATGATCATCATGAGTACTATTCAATACATCGATATTGAACACAATCGATCCTCAAAATTTTATCAATGAAAACTGAAGCATTTCACGATTTTCAAAACTCATGGGGTTTGAGAGGAAGAGATAAAATGAGATAAACCAATCAAAACACTATAATAGAAACAAAATACTACAATCATCCAAAAACTGAAAGGAAAAAACATTAAACAGAGAAGAGCCTAAAATTCCCCTCAACTATTCGAATTGGTACAAAATTACCCTTCATCGACCTTTCAGCCCCCAAATAACCCTGACGTCAATCTTTAGGCTAAAAAAACACCCTCGATGATAACCAAATGGCTCATATTTGCCCTTATTTTTAACAGCTCCCCTGAAGTAAATTCATTAAATATTTATTTATTATGTTGTCGAATCTGATTGGTCCAAATTTAAACCTTTCCCAAAAAATTAATAAAATTACATATAATTCATATTTTGACTCGATACGCTTGAAAATAATATTCAAAAAAAATATTAATTTCACAATATTTTTCTATTGGCTTATTTTAAATCAATACCCAATTTATTATAACACAACACATAACTTGGGATCCATCTAAAATCCCGGTCTAAATGTCCATCTAAAAAAGATTTTTATTTTTTATTCATATAAAATTTTCTATTAATTATCCAACTTCTTGTTCATCCCCTCTCTTTTTATCTCTTAATCTTGTTAAGGATATCAACGAATCAAACTTTAAATGAACCTACATGTTCATGATCTTTTAATTGATATAATTATCATGGTAGATTAGGGGTGGGAATAGGAGAAAAGATTATTTTTATTCGTTTATTTTGATTTTGTGTACACACAAAAGAAAAAATATTTTAAAATCATCTTCTATTGAACTAATTATTTCTATATGAATGTCATTGTTATTTTTCTTCCTTGTTTTATCATAAGTTGAAAATAAAATTAAATTTAAAATGGTGGACAAGATCCAGAGGAAAAAAAGTGGAAGAGAGAGGAAGTGAAGAATGGGGGAAGTGAATTTACTATGAAACTTAAAATCAGTCAATCATATAAACCTATATATTAAGTAAATTATTTTAACGGAGAAGGATCTAAAATACCCTCAATCTATGGGATTTGGTGCAATATTGACCTCTTATCCACCTTATGAGTGTCGACCATTAAAAATAAGGGTATTTTTTAGCTAAAAGGTTGACATTATGGGTATTTGGAAGCCGAAAGGTAGACGGAGGGTAGTTTTGTACCAATTCAAATAGTTGAGGGGAATTTTAGGCCCTTCTCAGTACAATAAAAAAGGGGAATATTGGCACAAGTGCCTTCACCCTACAAAAATAGTAAAAGTAGTGTCCTCAATGTGAAATAAGTAAAAAGAGTACAGGAGGAGAGGTAAAAAAGTCCCCTTGACAGGCTATGCATGTGAGGTGCTCTCATCAGGAATCTACGGAGGAGTGACATAGTCCTGGGCATCAGTGGCCGACAATATGATCACTGGAGGAAGCAGTGTAGGCTCAATCGAGGCATCAGTGCCCGGAACATCACTATGAGGGATGGTCAGACTCCACTAGTGCCAACTGTAGAGGTATCCTCAAGAGATCTCTCCAATGTCGCGTGGACTATCATCTCCTCAATGTTCTGCAACTCAGTCAGTGTCAATGCATCCCTCTGATCGGCCTCATCTCTCCTCAGCTCCTTCTCATCAGTCTCCTTGGATAAATTATCATCGGCCCCATCATCATCTCTCTCATCACCAATATCAACATCTATAGCATCAATAATCTCCACATCACCCTTACTCGGCTGAACAATCATATTCTGAGGAAGCTCACCACTAGGCATGACCGGAGACACAAACACAAGTGCATCATGTAGGGGAACCTCACCTCATAGAATTGATATATTTGTAGACCTCAGTTAGTCTACATAAGCCTTCAGAGTATCTATCTGACCCCTCATTGAAGATAGCACAACCGAACTACCCTCAACCTTCTCGCGAGCCTCTAACCTAGTGGTGAGGTAATTCAACCTCACACCATGTGACTCAATCGAGGCCTCACAATGAGTCAACCTAACCCTTATTGGAGCTAAATCAACCTTAATATCCCTATCAATCATCTTGGGTAAGTCCGCCTGAACCCTTATAACCCTCACATCCATAGACCAGGAAAGATTGCCAATTTGATAAATCATGGCATGGATCAAGGGGGATGGGAGATAGGAGTAAGGGTAGGTGCAGCAGCAACAGTGGAAGTGGATGGTACAAAGGAAGGCTGGGGTATACATGATTGCTCCACATAAGGAGCAGATGGAGTGGCTTTAGCAGAAAGTGTGGCAGGATCAACCATGAGCATAGTGTCTAGTGGTGGTGGCTTCCTCCGAGCCGCATCATCCTGTATATAGTCAGCCTCAATCCTCCGAATGTCATTGGAAGAGGCTGGGGTGATCCTAACATCCATCTTACCTCGAAAGGGAACTCCAACATCTTCCCATAACTATGTGATCAAGACCGAGAAAGGTGGAGATGTCTGCTCCTATTAGGCCCTCATTAGCATCTCCTCAACAATAAGCCCACCAACGTTGATCTCCATCCTATCCATGATGATCTCAACTAGTTAATCTTTTGGATGTCAAAGGATGGACTAATTTTGGGATGGCATGATGTTGCTACTAATGAACCCAAATCTAGAGGCTACATTCATATCTTTCTTCTCAATCTTCGCTCCCTCAACTATCTATGGTGGAGAGGTGTAAGAAATGATAGGAGCCAATCAACCCTTCAGATCCTTTAGACCCTTGTTAAATTTGAGTCTAAAATAAGTGTTGCTTGTACCTAGTATCTCATTATTTTTTCCAGTGTGGCATTGCACCATCTTGCCGCAAACCTTCAGTTCTTCTAAGGGCTTCCACATTGTGCCCTTTCACTTTTTTGGCAGTGCCTCTTTGTAGGCTTCATAGAACTCTCGTACCCATGATGGAACATAGGGAGGTCGAGGTCTTGTGAACCTCTCAAACCCATAAAATTTGACCATGTCCTAGATGGACGGGTATGCACTGACCACCCCATTTGTGGAGAGTCTTCTCTCTTCCAAGATTGTTCATTCTCTAGTAGCCTCCAGCCTATTTAGGGCTCTTAGAGCTATGATTTGGAGAACTCAAGAAATGGGTGCCTGATCCTGGGAAGGTTGAACCAACTTTGATCGTATGTCAATCCTCTTCCTAACAACCTTTTTTCTTGGCTGCTCATTTTCATGCGTAGAAGAGCGCGGAGTTGTTCTTTGTTAGAAAGGCTTATTTATAACTATCCCCTTTTGCCTTTTTGGAGGAGGATGAGGAGAGGATTCTCTTTTTGATTTTGTATCAAATGTCACAACTTGTTTCCCTTTTGTTCTAGCAATAACCTGCAAAGCATAATCATACAAACATAGAATTGGTGAAGGTTAGTAGAAATCAAAATCCCAAAAGAAAACACATTTAAAAATATTCTGAGTCTCGCCTACTGGGAAGGCGGTCCGCCTAACAGGTTAGACGAGCTCGCTGAAGTTGACAATACACAATTTCAAAGAACTAAGGAACAATGGGCGTAGTCAACTCCAACTCGGTGATTCGCCTAGTTGGTTTCGGCGGGCTAAGACAAGTCTGCTGAAAGTGACACTGCAAAAATCAAAGGAACATGCATAAAGGGCGATGTTTAGTCCCACTTGCCGATACACCGAGTGGGTTTTTGTGGACCAAGACAAGCCTGCCAAATGGAACATTACCCAGGTCACATATTCACTCAAGAAGGTGAGTTAGGGCTTACTTAGCGATTCGCCTAACTGCCTTGGCGAGCTAAGACAAGCCCGCCGAACATCCACTGTTCATCCCAGTGCCTATTTTCACAAAATAAACCAATAAATGCAATAACATCCAGTTCCCCGTTAACTTTACCATCTACCCACATGTTTTTTTCTACCTATGGGTACTGAGACTTTCCCCTAAATAATGTAAATTATTACTCTAACTGAAGATTTTCCCTTAAGAAAGTCGTCACTCCATCTATCATTGGGCAAAACTATGTAAGTGGAGCAACATTGGGCTAATCAGACTTCACCCACATCAAATTCAACCAAGACCTAGTACATATCAGGACTCAATTTCAATATTTAACCAACACAATAAATTTTAATAATTCTAGGCACAGATTCAAATATCTAACTTATGGACATAGTTCAATATGATAAATTTAGCACTACCCAACGAAATCAACCAACAATATACTTCAAATGGCCTTTATCCCATATCTAAGAACTCAATTTTAAGCACAAACAGTGAGATATTAATCAAACACCAACATAAATTAGACACAAAGTACAACAAAAGAGGGAATTTAGGGATAGGTCACAAACCAAGCAATCCAAATGCACTCTAAGTACTCCAAAGCACACACATGAGGCACTCTCACACTAAAATATGTTATTAAAAGCTTAAGAAAGACCCTTGGCCTTTTTATGTCAGGCACATTCAGCCGTCTACGACTAATGTCTCCGAGTGCATTCGACAAATCGCTGAAGGAGCTAAAGCTTGCCGAAAAGGCCTGAACAGATACCAAACTTGAAGGCTGATTCAGCGAACTCGATGGAGTCCGCATAGTGTACTTTTATATATCGTCATTTGGATCTCAGATCGTTGAACTTGATAATACACATTTTCACCCTTTCTAGCTCAAAAGGCAGACAAGAATGAGTCCACATAATGCCTTCGGTGGATCACTGTTATGGTTTAAACATCGCCTAAATTTTCATTAGCAACACTTTAACTTCTTTTCAACCTTCACTCACAACAGACGTTATTGAAAGCAATAAAACAAAAGTAAAAACTTGGGTTGCCTCCTAAGAAATACCTTATTTAACGTCGTGGCATGACATAGTTCTTAATTCCTCAACATTCATTTTGGGATTTGAGATTGTGTCACTAGGTAATGTTCCCTTTTGCCTCGGATTGAGATGGGTAAAGATCTGGCACATTTGAGTCTCCAGCTGTTTGATAGACACTGAATGAGAGCTCACCATTTGAGATAAGGTGGAGAAGTCATTTTTAATTCTTTCAACACCTTGTCAGACCCTTCAACCTCATTGAAGATCCTTGTTAGCATTTATTCGGTTCGGTTTCCTTCTGGACCATATGGTTCTTTTGGTTGTGGACGATCATGGGGAGGAATATACCTATCTTTTTCAGCTTCCCGGTCTCTCCAATTTCCACCTCTCTAATCTTTCCAACCACTATCTCACTCTTTGTTCCAACCTTGGATCCCACCTTGTCGTTGGTAGTTTGGGTGAGAACCCCCCATTTGGTTTCCCAAGTATTGTACTTCTTCATTGTATAATGCCTCAAAATTGGCATCCTCTGGCACGGCCTACTGCTTGTTCTAACCGCATTTCTTAATTTCAATCCACCTCCCCTGACATGTTTAGATAACAAATCAGGTTGGGTCATTATTTTAACCATGTTTTCATCTCGCTCACGGTCCTTCTCAATTTGTTCTTTGCTCATGCTCAGTTGTAGAGTAGACACTTAGTCTTCTCTAGTATGCCATGCTCAGTTAACCTTGGTCATGTCATCTAGCAGCAATGTTGTTGCTTCATACGGTTGTCGCTTTAATCCACCTTAGGCAAGTTGATCAGCCACACTTTAATTGACTGTATCATTGTTGTAATAGAATTATTACAGCAAAAAATGGTTCTAAACACCATGTGTTGGACATTGCAAGAGTAATATCCAAAATCGCAACTATGTCGCATCTAGAGGTTCACCTCCAATTCTTTTGAAATTTTGGATTTGGTTCCTAAGTTTGACAATCTTCGAGGGAGGGAAAGAATCTCTCCAAGAAATCTTCAGTAAACTCCTCCAAAGAAGTGATAGAATCATTTGGCAATTCCACCAACCACCTAGTAGATTCACCCGTCAAAGAGAACGGGAATAACCTCAACCTTATGGACTCTTGTGAGATTTCCTTGAACACAAATGACCCACACATTTCAACAAATTTATGAAGGTGTTCATGGGGATCTTCATGAGGTAAACCCCCAAACATTCCTCTTGATTGGAGCAATTGCAACATTGTTCCAGTTACATAAAAACAAGCCCTCCCTGTTGTGCGAGGTAACTAGATGGCTCTCGTGGTTTGAAAGATGTTCACATGCATATCATTCAAATCACCCATGTTGTCATTTTTCCTGTAGTGAATATCATTGTCACCACCAAGGTCGCTCATGTTTTCAATCTACAAATCAACAAACCACAACACCAAGTAACAATCTACTACAACTAAACAAATCTACAAACTAATTTTTCAAATGGAATTCTCAGCCATCATTCACCAGCAGCAGTGCCATTTTTTATGACGCTCAAACTACTCTTAAAAATAAATCTAAAGAGTAAGCGATCGTAGTGAATAAAAATACCCAACTAGGAGTCGGGTTCGAATCACACAGAGAATGATATTGCGTAGAGAATTCTATCAAGAAATTTGGAATGCAATTCAAATAATTTATAGCAATAAGAACATTTGGGTGGATGATTCCACCAAATTTACGAAAAGGATTTTGTTATCAATAGTCATAATTAAATGAAAATTTCAGAAATTTAAATAAATAACAAGTAATCTAGGGGAGCGGGCATTGTAAATCAATGCCACATAGGGGTAATTGTGTTGCTATACATTGATGAACGTTCATGGATAGACTGGTTCATCTTCAATGACACTACTCTTTTTTCGATCTCACAGCATCAGTTCATAGAATCTTCTTTCGGTCGCATCTATGTGGATAACTAAACAACCCACCTTACACTATTCTCTCTTTCGATGCAGAATTAGGGAAAATAGATCCAACCCATAATCTCTATTTTCAAGTAAATTATAGACATCAAACATAAATTACAAGTATCGAACTACTTATCCACTCGAATCAATCTCTTCCAAGTATTTATCAGAGATCGGAAGTAGGAATTAAGTTTGTAACGTTAACCAATAAGTTAAACCCATGCTAACTAGCCCAAATCTTGACAACAACAAAATAGATCATAACACAATACCCACTACATTAAATCAACACTCAACCCCATAATTGCACCCCTAGACTTTGGGGTTTTTAGCCACCCATCATAAAGTGTAAAGAAATTATACATTGCATGAAAGCAGTCATGGCTAACATGAAATTAAGTAATTATAAGCAATACCCACTTTGATTTAAACTTCAATTTGTCAATTTCAAAAGCAAATTTGAAAAACACCAAAACTAAAAGTGTTCTTCACAAAGTATAATGTTTCTCTCTCTAAAAGATTTAGAACTCTCTAATAATTTCTGGACCCTTCTTTCTCTCTCCTTTGGAATATTTATAATTTTCCAAAATTTGGCCCAAAAATCAATGTGTGAACCATTTTGCGACGTAAGTTGGGCTCACCGAAAACATTCGATGAATTGTCAATCGCTCCTTAGCTTGCCTTTCTCTTGCTTTAGGATTTATCTGTTTGAACCTAAGTTGGAGAGCTCGTTCGAGTCTGACTTTCACATTCGGTGGATTGTCGAGTACCATCTTTATTCACTTTTTAAGCCTTCAATTTTTTTTCCAAGTATTGTCACTTTCAGTGATGTTCAGCAGGTTCACCTTTTGCAATCAGCGAGTCACCATTCCCCTTTAAGTTCACCGACCTGCCTCAATTAATTCAAGTGTTGAGAAATGTCAATTCAGGGGAGGTCATGCCACTTGGATGATCCGCCCTTCTTTTTAGGCGATCAACGATGTGGAGTTTACACTTCTTTTCATATTTTTGGACATTCTTTCGAACATTCATCCTTGCATTTTCCCTTAGCCTTCATAGGTGAAAAATATTAGTAGAATATGAAATAATTAGATATTGAGTACACTAATTGTTGAACTAAATAGGCCTCAAATGAGTGTAAATCTACCACTCATTAGTCAGCAATAGACTCCGGGTATCCATGATCAGGTGGGTCAGCCACCAATGGTTCTGGCACCGGTTGTGGGTGTTCAGATTTCTCCTAAGGTTATTTTGACTATAACTTAGCAGCAGTACTAAGAGAGGTTTCAGAAGATGAAACCACCCAGTTTCAGGGTTGTAAGAGTGAGGATGCCCATGAGTTTTTGACTTTGTGCCATGAAAAGCTTGAGGCTGTAGGTATGGTGGATGCTCGTAGGGTTTGTTTTATCGCACTTCAGCTTCATGGATGTTCTAGAGAGTGGTGGACTTTTGTGAGGTCTAGACCAGTGGGATCTCCTCTGGTAGAGTGGGATGTGTTTTCCAGTGTTTTCTAAGATTGCTTCATCCTGTGGAGCGTGAGGGAGGAGAGTGAGTCTAGTAGAGGTGGTAGGAATTTTGGTAGGGGTACTCCAGCTCCGCAGGGTGGAGGTAGTTGTTCTACTCAGATTGCAGGTGGCCGAGAAGGACAATGTTATGCTCTTCTGGGGAAGGCTTGAGGCCGAGACTTCTAATGTTGTGATCACAGGTATCGTCCCAGTTTCCCATTGACCTACGTCTGTATTGTTTAATCCGGGATCTACATTCTCATATGTGTCTACATATTTTGTTTCTGGGTTTGATATGATGTTTGATTACATGCTTGTGCCTATTCATGTTTCTACACTAGTGGGCGAGTCCTTAGTGGTGGATCGAGTGTATCGATCCTATCTTGTTTCATTGGTCGGATATGATACTTGGGTAGACTTTATCATTCTGGGATGGTAGACTTTTACATTATTTTGGGTATGGATTGGTTCTCCTCGTATCATGCTATTCTTTATTGTTGTACTAAGACTATGACCTTAGCGATGCCGGGTGTCCCGAGAGTTGAGTGGATGGGTGTTAGTGGTTCCTATCCTAGAAAAGTTATCTCCTTCATTCGAGCTCAGAGATTGGTTGATAAAGTGTGTTTATCCTATTTGGCTTTCATTTGGGATACTAGTGTAGAGACACCTCCCATGGATTTGGTACCCGTGGTTTGGGAGCTTGCTGATGTGTTTCCTACTAATATTCCAGGTGCTCCTCTAGATAGGGATATTGATTTTTCTATTGACTTGGAGCCGGGCACCAAGCCTATCTCTATTCTTTCTTATCGTATAGCTCCAGCTGAGTTGAAGGAATTGAAGGATCAGATACATGATTTGTTTAGTTCGGGGTTCATTCGCCCTAGTTTTCTCCATGGGGTGCCCATGTTCTATTTGTGAGGAAGAATGATGGAACCATGAGGATGTGTATTAATTATCGACAGATGAACAAAGTGATTGTGAAGAAAAAGTATCCTCTTCCTCGTATTAATGACTTGTTTGATCAGCTTCAGGGTGCATCTTTAGTGTCTAAGATTGACCTGAGTTGCGGTTGTGATCAGTTGAAGATTAGGTCTTCTGATATCCCTATGACATCTTTTAGGACTCGTTATGGGCACTATGAGTTTTTTGTGATGTCTATCCGTTTGACTAACGCCAGTGCAGTATTTATGGAGTTGATGAATTGAGTGTTCCGACCTTATCTGGATTCCTTTGTGATAGTGTTCATCGATGATATCTTGGTGTACTCTAAGATTGATGAGGATCATGATCGATATTTAAGGATTGTACTCCAGAGACTGACAGAAGAGAAGTTTTATGCCAAGTTCTTGAAGTGTGGACTTTGGATGGTTTCTAAGGCACATTTGGGACATGTGGTGTCCAAAGAGGGTATTCGGGTAGATCCAGCCAAGATTGAGGCAGTTAGAGGTTGGACAAGACATACGTCAGTTACTAAGATTTGGATTTTTGTGGGACTTGAGGGCTATTATAGGAGATTTGTTTAGAGCTCCTCCACTATTGCATCTCCTTTGACCAGATTGACTCGACAGAGTGTGAGCTTCTAGTGGTTAAATTAGTGTGAGGAGGGCTTTCAAAAGCTCAAGACTTTGTTGACTGTGGCTCCTATTTTGACTTTGCCCGAGGAGGGTGTAGACTTCACTATTTATTCTAATGCTTCTGGAGTCGAGTTAGATGGTGTTCTAATGCACAAGAGTAAGGTGATCACCTATTCTTCTAGAAAGTTGAAGACCCATGAGAGGAACTACCCTACCCATGATTTAGAGTTACTTATAGTGTTTGTGCTTTAGCTATGACGACATTATGTTTATGGGGTTCACTATGAGATCTTCACAGATCATCAGAGTCTTCAGTGTATCTTCAGTTAGAGGGATCTGAACTTTAGACATCGCAAATGGCTTGAGCTACTCAAGGACTAGGACATCACCATATTGTATCATCCAGGGAAGGCCAATGCAGTGGCCAATGCTTTGAGTAGGAATACATCTAGCATGGGGAGTCTTGCCTCTATTAGTGTAAATGAGAGACCATTGGCTAGAGATGTTTAGAGGTTAGCCAACAGTCTTGTTCGGTTATATATTTCTGAAGAGACGGGTGGTTTGATTGTTTTATTGAGGCTCGTTATTCCTTAGTTAAGAAGATTTGCTAGCATTAGTATGATGACGAGAAATTGTGTCTCATTAGAGACAAGCTGATGAGAGGGGAAGCCAAGGATGTTGTCCTTGATTCTGATGGTATCTTGAGGATTGGGGGTAGGATTTGTGTGCCCAAGGCGGATGAGTTGACGAGAATGATTCTTGAGAGGGCCCATTGTTCCTGATAATCCATCCATCCAGGGGCGGCGAGGATGTACCATGATCTGAACCAGCACTATTGTAACACCTTGGAATTTAGGAAAGGTATGACAAGTGGAACGACAAGTCCACATGCCTAATACCAACCATGAGCCCTCCACGGTTGGCTAAACAGTCTATTTAGGGACTCAATGTCGTTTAGGGGCAGTGGGTTGGCCGTTTAAGGCAACCCTAAAGTTAGCCATCTGTACAGCTCCCTTCACGGACCATCAAGCTCTAAACGGTCCGTGAAGGCTTCCATATAAGTCACATGTCAGCTTTTTAAGTCAAGGCTATTTTAGTATCTCCCTATGCATTTAATACCTAAGTTATGTCGTTTTAACCCCTATTATAAGCCCTATATGAGAGATTTAAGTCCTAACCACCCATTCTAAATCATTCTCCTAAATCATAAATTTCCCTCCTAATTTATCTCCAAAATCCTCTCTAAAGCTATGGAAGAAAAAGTTAGAGTTTCAGTTTCAAGATCTTCGATTCACCATAGCTATTGAGCCTTGATCACTAAGGTATGTTAGTATTCACCTATGGAGTCCTTTTCTTTATAGGGTTCCCAAGATCTTTCGATTTAACAAGTTAGATTCTCAATTCAAAAGTTAGGGTTTTATTCAAAATTCATGGGTTCTTCTCAATTATGATTCAACTGATTGTTTTCTCTATTTTAATGCATGAATTGAAGTATTTACATGATTTTGAGTTGAATTCCTCTGAACCCATGCATGATCCATGATTTTAGACTATGAACACATGATGAATCTTATGAATTATGAAATATGAATTTATGAAGATATGCATGCTTTTTATGAAATTGATGTAAATGATTTGAGGATTCTTTGAGGGGAAAGTATCAATGTTGTTGTGAAAGGATTATATCATACTACCAAGATCATGACTGTGAAAGTTTTTCTCACATATGATTCATAAGGTTGAAAGGATTTCTCACCTAAGTTGAATCAAGTTTTAGGAGCTATTCTAAATACCTTTAGCTTGGATTGGTTGTTTAATTGTGTCTTTCCATCGATGATAATATGTCAATGATTAATAATCATTCCATGGGATTTTACTTAGAACCGAGCGGGATTTTGGGATGAAGGTTTTTGTTGATAGTCCGTGAGCCTTTAATAGCAATCCCTTAAGTCCCAAAACTATGTGCCACAATAAGATATCTTAACTAGTGGATCCACGTAAGCTAGAAGTTTAAGGTTGTTGCCTTGGCAAGCAATGACATCTCTTTTTGGTGTGGGATAGACACTGAATTCCATGTTTAATCTTACATGGTCTATTTCAGTTAATGTAAACTTCCCACAATGATGAACTAAGGATACTTTTAAAGTATCTCACACGATCTATGTCGGTTCATAACTTTTATACGTTGCTATCATACTTAGTACATTCCATGTACTAATGCATACTTGTGCCTACATTTTTTCACTAATGTAGGGTCTGACGCTCCTACCCCTCATAGTCGTGGCTAGTTGATATCTTGGCATTTGAAGATTGGTGAGTCCTTATGTTTCGAGGACCGAGATACTTTTATAGTTTTCCTTATTTCAGTTTCAGACATTTATATGTGGTGTATGGGTTACGTCCCAACCAGTTCCTTTGATGTAATAGATGGTTTGTTGAGGCTATGTTATTCTTTGATACCTCATCCATGACAACCATGATCTCAGGAATTGGCTTTCTCATAAATGATCCACCACATACTGCATCAACAACTGGTTTAGTCACAAAGTTTAACGACCTGCAGAATACATGCTTCAAATTCCTGTTAGTGAGGCCATGATTCAGGCATTTTTTTAGCTTTTGGCTAAACCTCCACCATGTATCATGCATTGCTTCACTTGGTAGCTGCTTGTGAGAACCGATATCATTCTTCATTTGCAGCTCTTTTGCCTCTGGGAAAAACCTCTCCATGAAAGCCTCCCTCAGCTCTGCCAGAGTTCTAATTGAATTGTGTGGAAACTCATTCAACCAGTTTGTTGCTTCCCCAGTTAAAGACAATGGAAACAACCTCAGTCTCATCGAAGTCTGGCTGACTCCAAGAATCTCAGCCGACTTTCAAATTGCAACGAAGTTCATCAGATGTTGATTTGCATCCTCACTAGCAGTTCCTCTGACCATACCTTTCAGATTCAGCAATTGGATCATGATACTGCTGATGGTAAATTTCACTCCTGGAGGTAACACTGGAAATACTATGGCTCCAATAGCACCAGCTCCATCTAGTTCCAAGTCATCTTCTTAAAATGCCACCCGCGCTGGTTGTTGGACTCGACCTCTTGGAGCTAGTGGTTAGTGTTCAGGAGGGACTATCTCTTCTACCCCTTTGTTCTCCTCATACACTCTATTTAGGTCGTTAGCATTTTTCTGAGCACCTCTATCTAGGGTCTCAGCATCTTGCCTCAGCCTTTGTCTCTAAGCTTCAAGTTCTTGTGCATTCACCATTTTCCTGATTGTTTTGCTTAACTCTGGATCGTAAGGAATTAAGTATGCTCCCTTACTTCTGGGGTTTGGCATGCACTAGTTGCTCACCTGTAGATGAATCAGACAAGAAAGAAAAAATTAAAATTAGGAAATACAACTACAACTAAAATAATAGCTAGTAGAGTATTTCTGAACTGAAATTCTCCGGCAGCGGCGCCAAAATTTAATACATCCAAACTTATACCTCAATTAAGAAGTATAAACGGTCGAAATCAATTATAGAACTCAATTGGAGTTGAGGTCAATCCCACAAGGAATTTACAATAGAAATAAAATTACTGACGCTTATATTCAGTTGAGGTTACTATTTCCGAAAAAGTGAATTGTGAAACGTAAAGATTGGGTTGTTTTGAATTCAAGTAACCAATTTGTATTAAAGTTGAAAGTTCACAGTATCAAACAATAGTTCCAAGATGTAATAGTTGATTTAGTGAGACTATGATTGTGTTCCCCATTACCTTTAACTCTAACTCGAATTCTATACAAATAACAATTAATTATCAACCTTATATGTTCCTAGTAAGTTAGATACATCCAAACGCTTTTCAGACCTATTAGATGACTTTCACTCTTCTCCTCTCGGTCTTAGATTGTTTTGAAGCTTACCCTTGCATACTTGTTAAGAAAATTATCCTCTCTCGATCTCTAATCTTTAAAACAAGTTAATGGAATTTGTTTCTAGATTTTCCTAATCATCACTTTTCTCTCGAACAAGTGATAAATACAGGCATGTTCTAATGTGTGCACTCATTAGAAGACATTCATTGTGAATGTAGAAACAACATATGCAATTAATAATCAAATGTTACTCATATTAGAATTGATCGTTATATTCTAGTCATGGTTCCCACAACCCTAGTTGTGGTGTTTAGCCGCTCATAATTCCAATGAAACTCACAATAAAGATTATTGAAAGCATAACAAAATAGATTTACAATAATAGCAAAACCAAATGCTTCTTGATTATCAACACTCAATCAAGATCACAAAGTTTGATCCAAAGTATTCGACCAAGAAATATGTTCAAAAAGGAAACTATCGTTTCTCCACGCTCAGAATGTCTCATTGTTTTCGATGGTCTTTGAAAAGAGTCCTACACGAAGTTGGAGAACTGATGTCGACCATCTTCACGAGCAGGGTAACGGTCTGTGAAGAAGTTCACGGCCCGTTTACCTCTCTGTGAACCCACACTTAGACAACTTTTTGTCTATCTTCACTGTTGCTTTCCACGAGCCACTAGATGGCTCGTACAATGCACCACGGCTCGTCTAGGGATTCTTGACTTTAGACTGCACTCTCATTTCTTCCAAGTCACTTTAATGACCAGCTTCACGACTCATATACCTCCAGACTGCTCGTCTAGGGCTTCTTGACTTCAGACTTCACTCTCATTTCTTCCAAGTCACTTTAACGACCTGCTTTACCACTCGTATACCTCCGGATGGCTCATCTAGCCTCTCGTTTGGTCTGCCTCTCTTCATTTTCACTCTTTCTTTCTATCATTTCCTTCAAAGTGTTTTACCTGTACAACATCAAAAGAAACATCATGTCCACATAAACAAGCTCGACTTCTTTCATTAATCCTTTGTTTTGGGCATCAAATGTGCTATGAGTTCACGGCACATCACCAAAAAATGAAGTTCTTCCCTTTTCCAAATTCTGAGGTGTTACATATGAATACAAAATTCTTTGATAGTGATTGGAAAGAAGTACTCTTGTGGTAAGCTTGTTTTGATACAATTCTTTCAAAGATCATGACTTCCTGCGATTTTTGGTTAAACTTGGAGAGTAATAAGAAGACTTGTCAATGTTAAGAGATTGAGAAATTGTTCTTTCTAATAATAGAGGAAAGACCAATACTAACAGTAGAGGAAATAGTAAAAGTGTGGATTGATGATTTTCTATCATTGGCAACTTGGGATGTAACTGGGAACAAGAAAACAATAATGTTGAGGATGAGAATGTATGACAATATGATGTACCTTGGGAACTGGCACAATTTTGCACATTCAGAAGTCACCAATTATCAAATTTCTAATATTTTGCTATTGAGAACAAGGGTGATCTCAAGGGGAAGGGATGCACTCAATTCTACTGTTACAATTTTCTACGCCTTCACTTGGGAAGCCAAGTTCGACATCTTTTGGGTGAAATATGGAGAATTGAGGCAATCAATTGCTTATGTTATTCCGCTCTTCATACCCTTTATTCCGAAACAGGAGTCCGACTGTTGAAGGGACTACATCTTTTGGGCAGAAAGGACGGCCTTTTGCAGGTATCAATAGCTCCGAACAGAAACATGAATACTATGAAAATGACTTTAACCTTGGCGGAGCAGGAGGGAAAATTGTAGATTCTTGAGGTCAAGGATCTCTTATAAAGGGGAGTACTTATATCAGAATAATATAGTTAGTTAGCTACAATGAAAATTAATTAGGAGCAGTTAATTGGTACCTGGTTGTGTTATTAGCTTAAGAGCTTAATTTAGTTCAATTCAATTACTACATAACTTGTAATCAACTCATTGAACAATCATATATGAAATTACATAATTCTTCTCTCTTAATTATTCCTCCTTACTAACTATTTTCTCGAGAAACTCCTGAAACAGTGCTTCGATCCTCGAATTCATTGTGAATTCCTGCAATTAAATAACATACAACCAATGTGGAAAAAAAATTGTATCCTACACATATGACTCCTCTCTTGGGATTACATGAGGTTGCATCTTTTTTTTCAAAATCATGGTTTAACATTAAACTTGACTTAAAGATAGAGAGAGATCAATTCGGCGAGCTGGAGAGAGAGAGAGACGAGAGACGAGAGTATCCAGGAGCAAATTAATAGGTTGAATTGAGGGGGAAGCTTAGAGCAATAAAACATGAAAAGAGAACATTGTAAAAGTGAGCTAACCACATTTTAGCTCCGATGCCATGTGAAATGATCTAAGCATCCAACCAAAGATCTTAAGGTGATGGTTGAATGACCTAGGAAATTATAAATTCCTTTCTCTTGCACAATTAATGAAGATCAAGTGTATTCTCTAATAGAAAGACAAGTCCTCTTTGTAAAATAGCTTCACAGAGGGCAAGCCCAATACGAAAGAATGGAAGTTACATATTCACAGAAATATTGAACACCAACATCATTTCATTTCCTCCTACAGTGCTTGAAAAATAGTCAACTTTTAGCATCAAATGTCTCAATCATTCTTTCATTTGAGAATGAATGCGATAAGACAAATAAACCTTTTCTTCTGATGATGATACACATGATGAACTAAACACCTATAGTGCAGCCCGTTTCATAAACAAATTCATTTAGAGGGTTTTTTATTTCGTTTCTTGGCATTCTTCACAAGTGCATCACAAATCTCCCTTTTTCTTCTGGTGGCAGCACTAATATTAGGATTAGTAGCAGCAACATTGGCTGAGTTACTGTTGTCACCTTTGCTTGAACCCTTACCATGAACTTCTAATGCATCCTTGGTGAAGAATTTTAGCCTCCACAGTGTCAATTCGCTCTACAGAACCCACAAAATAAACTACTGTTAAGAATATTGAAAAGTGATATATAAATTTTTGAATGGGGGAGATGTTCAAGTCTTATGATAACCTGGGTATCAATGTCAAGTTCCACCTCTTCTGCTGAAGCTGGAAATAGTGGGTTATTTTGTGCTACTATCTCCAGTGCCTTACTAAGATCATCAGGAGCTAACTTTGTGAGAGCTATCCCTAGATTTCTCTTCTCCTCTATTGATATTTTCCTGACGTAATAATTCCAGAATTAGAATTGGTGCCATACACGAGCAGAATTAGCATTGGTGCCACAGAGAAACTAGAATCAGATGAAGTTTACAGTAGCAGGGTTACAGAAAAAGGTTTAAGCATGAAGAGAGCTCTCCAGACGAATGGCATCAAAAGATGAAGCTTTCTTCTTTTTAATCCGGAGGTTATGTACAACACACATCCAGCACCAAGTCAGAGAGACGGATAAATTGCTAAGATCAACCCAATGCTTATTAAATATAGATGCTGGAACATTTCTACTGAATAAGAAATTGATATTGGAGAGGTGAATTTAAACCTACATTCAAACTGAAAGAGAGATGCAGTTTTTACCAGGGAATTAAGTGCAGAAATTAGTTTCACATATGAAACAGGACTAACACAAGATAAAACCAACAAATCATCAAACTCCCATCTTCAACATAGTCATTCAAGCCGTTGACCTGCAAATTCTGTTGCAAGCCAAAAACTGTCTATAGAAAGTCTTAGCACCAAGTGAAACATATCCAAGTTGACCGAGGAGAACTATACCATTTGCAGACAGAAAAAATCACTTGGCCGCCCAGAAGAGTAACTTAAACCCAATTGGAAAAATTTAATACCAATTTATTAGTTTCAGCTTAAATCGAGATTCAAACAATTGTTGCATTTCACATCTCACATGAATCCATGAAAGTACTTGTGGATCAACACAGGCGAAAAGGAATCGGCACTAGAGAAGCCCCTGGTGTCAAGAGATCAATTTAGATGGCTAAAGAAGGAAGAATTATCATACTGCAATGGAGAAAAAGGCTATGTTTGCCTTGAGCTTGGACACACATAACAGGCTGGCCAACATTATGTGGTCTCGAAATCAATGAGAAATGAGAGTATTTATAGGGTTAGCTATGTCATGGTGACTAAATTGCATAACATCCATTTCTATTTGTCACTTTCAAGGGCTGCTATATTTGCATATCCCAGAAAAATTCAAGATTTCAAATGAAGTTCCAACTTGGTTAGTCCAGAGTAAAAGCAACTTGGCCCACTGAATAGCAAACAGATTTTGGTGATCACATCTCACTAATACTGAAATATCAGGGGAAAATAACCACATTTTTAAATGTGACAGGTACGGTTCTTATTGGTTTCCAAGCATGAGAATCTGATGTCCTAATGCAAGAAGAGTATTACATAGCTACTCCCAATAGAGTTCTATAAAAAAATTGTATCCTGGATCTTCAGCCGAAAGACTTTTACCAAGATTTTTCTTCTGCATGACGCTCTCAGCCTCTCACCAATGGCACTGTAAGGTGTTGAGAACTATGGCTGGCTCAAGAGACTCTTATCTAGAACATAATTTTGTTTTTATTTTCAGAAATATCGTTTCAGTACGCAATCTGGTATTTCTGTGGACCCGGAGGATATCTCTATAAATGCACTAAAATGGAGCAATGTTATGTCCTAAATAATAATTTACTGTTGTTGTAATACAAATATTTGGATGACTTGACTAATTTACCCCTTCGATTACATCATTAATTACCACCACATTATCTTTTCAACTGACAACTCACATTCAGTTTTGTCATCCTAACTAATTGTAGCTAGAGTCCATTTGGCTAAACCATAATCTGTCTCTTTTCCAACTAAAAATATTGAAGTACTTGAGTTAATGATAGCATTATTTATTTACCCAACATTGTTTTGCCATATTACTATCTTGATACTCTTAATTAATTTTATGTCTACTTGTGTGCTAACTTTGTTTTCTAATTATCTAACACAAAAAATATTGTAATTTGTTATAAGTATTTGGACAATATATGATTGACTTTGAAACCAAAAAAAAGGTGTGAAATTGAAAATAAAATATTTGGAAGTTAAAGTAATTGTCTTTGGACATGAATTTCATTTGAAATTAAAAGATGAATATTAGTAAGGGAACTTTATTTCAACTAAAGTACTTCTCAACAGAGGCGGACCCACATGCACCCGGTAACTTTTAAGAAAATTTCGTATATATATGTATAGATAGTTAATAAAACGATAATATATTTGATTGTGCACCCTTATACCCAAAAGTTGCTTTGGTGCACTGGTCGAAGTCGCCATATCGAACCGCGACTGCGTGAATTCGATTCCCACGAAAGGTAACGTTTTTTTAACTTTAAAATCAACTTTTTCTTTAGAGTTAACCTTTTTAAAAATTGTTTTTATTAAAACTCGTTTTTGCCACGTAACTTTTAAGAAAATTTCGTATATATATGTATAGATAGTTAATAAAACGATAATATATTTGATTGTGCACCCTTATACCCAAAAGTTGCTTTGGTGCACTGGTCGAAGTCGCCATATCGAACCGCGACTGCGTGAATTCGATTCCCACGAAAGGTAACGTTTTTTTAACTTTAAAATCAACTTTTTCTTTAGAGTTAACCTTTTTAAAAATTGTTTTTATTAAAACTCGTTTTTGCCACGTAACTTTTAAGAAAATTTCGTATATATATGTATAGATAGTTAATAAAACGATAATATATTTGATTGTGCACCCTTATACCCAAAAGTTGCTTTGGTGCACTGGTCGAAGTCGCCATATCGAACCGCGACTGCGTGAATTCGATTCCCACGAAAGGTAACGTTTTTTTAACTTTAAAATCAACTTTTTCTTTAGAGTTAACCTTTTTAAAAATTGTTTTTATTAAAACTCGTTTTTGCCAC